>CALYDD020000474.1:0-122933 GCA_944472135.2 Trichobilharzia regenti
AGTCCCATTGGGATTTATGCATTCCATCCAGCTTGTGTGTTGCATTTTTGATTGTTGTGGCAGTTGTTCGTCGTTGCTAAGTAATTGCTCCATGGTTTCTTTTCCTAGTTTTTGTCCGATGGATGTATATAATGCTGTCACGTCGAATGATACCATTATTTCTTGTTCATCTATTTGGATGTCTCTGATTTTCTCTAGGAATTGGATGGCAGAGTTGATGGAGTGATCGCAAGATTCCGTTAGGTGTTTTAGTTTTCTGTATAATTCTTTGGATAAATTATATGTTGGAGTTCCTGGGAGTGATACAATTGGTCGTAATGGGATATTTGCCTTGTGTATTTTGGGTCTGCCGTAGAATCGGGGTAGGACTGGTCCATTGGATTTCATTCGCCATTGGTCTTGTTTTGTGATCTGTCCAGTTTTGGTGAGCTTGTTTAAGGTCCTTTGGATGCGGTTATCCAATGTTTGTATGGGATTTGTTGGGAGTTGTTGATATACATCTTCATCTTTGAGTAGTTCTTCAGCTTTCTTGGTATATTCTTCTCTGTCCATGATTACTGTTGTTCTTCCTTTGTCGGCTGGTAAAATGACGATGTCCTTCCTATTTTTCAGCTTTTTGAGGGCCTTTAGTTCTTGAGCGTTGAGTTGTGTGTGTTGTCTTTTCTGTTTGACCATTGGTACAATTGTTTGGCGTATCTCTTCCTGTGTTTCCTCGTTTAAGTTTGATGATTTGAGTAATGATTCAAAGGCAGCGAAGAAATCAGTTTTTGAAGCATCTCCGGTGTTGTAGTTTAATCCTTTTTGTAGTAGTTGTTGTTCCATTTTTGATAGTGGTTGTTTTGATAGGTTGACCGTTGGAGAGTCCTTGCTAGAAGCCGACATGTTAACCGAAACTGACCATTTCGGTCCTACGTGATCAATGAACAAGAAATGCAAGTTAACCTAAAACTAAGTAATAACTGGTATCTGTTGCGCAACGGGTGGCTGTTGTAGCCCAGTGGATAAGGCTTTGTCGTTTGAAAAGGTAGGTGCAGGGTTCGAGTCTCATTGGGTAAGTACATCCAACTGACGAGTCCGGAATAGGATGAAATGTCCGTTCTAGATTCCACTGGTATCCGTCAACAACCGAAAAATCACTAAATTAACTCTTAAATAGGTGAAGAGGTAAGAATTGCTTATGTTGGAAAGTGATATTTTGGTGTATTATAACACAGGAATTATAAAATGTGCATTATTCCGTTTAACCGAGGCATAGTATTCGATGGTTGGTTGTTTGAGTTGTGCCCATTATTGCGTATATGTAAAATATATAGGCGAATGTAAAGTGTAGAAACCTATCCGAATGGGCGTACTAATGCCCTAGAACACTGACCAATCATAGTCAACCAGTGGAACCAAGTGAAAGTGTGTTAAACAAAATCTAAGAATATTACACAATATAAAAGAGACAATTCAGAGAAGAAAGTTTTCTTTATGGACAAAATCATCTTCAAAGGCTGTACAGTAGTATTTATATTTACCAAAAATGTAAACTAGTCCATTGCCGAGTAGTAGGGGTAACATAATTGATTGAATTACTTAGAAGTGGCTTCAAAAGTAAAAATAAAAGTCATCAATTTCTACAGCCGAAAAGTTGTCAGTGAAGGTGTGAAGGATAAACTTCCGCTATGGACCACTTCAATGTGTGTTTATAAATTAGGTCAAAGGTGTGAATACATGAAATAATAATAGTATGAAATGCAATTAAATATGTGTGATTATAATCATAGTTTAATGTCAAGTGGAACAATAATTAATGTCATATATAGAATAATACATAAAGTGTATAGATTTTGGAAAGAGGTATATAATTATAAGATTAGTAGACGCAGATAAAATGTTACATAACATGGTGTGAAATTTGATAAGATAGAATTCAATATTGTAAAAATAAAAATAAAAAGTATGCAAATTAATAATTTTGGTTGCATGGAGGATTTAATCATGAGCTGACATCAGTTAGAGAACCACTGGAAAACCTGGGAGTACTGGACAGCTGTTTCGTCCTAGTTTGGGACTCTTCATCAGTACAGACCCACCGGGATTCGAACCCAGCACCTTCTGGTTAAGAGGCGAGCTCGTAGACCATTGAGCCACTGGGACCCGATCCAATGGTCCTTGAATTCTAACTTCTGCCAATTCACGACATAGCGCGACCACTTCGCAATGTCTTCTTCGATGAGTTACTGCCTCATCTTCGACCTGCTGTACCCTACTGGTCACGGCTTGCCACTAGAACCCCAGGTTAACTGCCTGAATAGGGCCAGTCATTAGTGAGCATCAGATTGATTTTCAAGTATTGGTTTTGTAGGGATTTTGTTTGATTGCATGGAGGATTGGATTGCATGGTGCGTATTGCTGAAGAGTCCCAAACTAGGACGAAACAGCTGTCCAGTACTCGCAGGTTTTTCAGTGGTTCTCTAACTGATGTCAGCTCATGATTAAATCCTCCATGCAATCAAACAAAATCCCTACAAAACCAATACTTGATAATAATTTTGGGTTTGAAATGTCAAGTGGGTCAAGTGGAAAAGATTCAGAGTGAGAATAGTAACAATAATAATAATAATCGAAGTAATAAGGGAAAAGTACATAGAATAACTAAATAAATAAATGTCTATCCCTCCACGGCCAAGGCAGAAGTAGGGATTGTACATACTTCTTTTCGAGTTGATCACGGATTGATATCAGTTAGAGAACCATTGAAAACCAGGGAGTACTGGACAGCTGCTGTTTCATCCTAGTTTGGGAATCATCGGAAGTACGCACTCACTGGGATTCGAACCCAGGACCTTCCGGTTACAAGGCAAGCTCGTATACCATTCAGCCACTGGGACTCGATTCAATGGCTCGAGAATTCTAACTTCTACCAATTCGTGATTTAGCGCGACCCCAACCATTGTCGTTGGTGGGACATCCATCCACACACGTGACATCTAATTGAACCTCACTGGTCACGACTTCTCACTAGAACTCAGGAAACTCCAACCTGTAGCAAGTCACTAGCGAGCATCAGATTAACTTTCTATAGTTTGGTTTGTAAGGATTAGTTATGTTTTCGAGGTCCTGGGTTCGAATCCCAGTGGGTGCGTACTGCCGATGATTCCCAAACCAGGATGAAATAGCAGCTGTCCAGTACTCCCTGGTTTTCAATGGTTCTCTAACTGATATCAATCCGTGATCAACTCGAAAACATAACTAATCCTTACAAACCAAACCATACTTCTTTTGTACACAAAAGTCTGGCTTAAAGTCATGAATTGCCAAGGCCTCAGCTGTCTTTAGAAGTCTGTCACGAAGAAAACGCGGGAAGTTAGAATGGATTCTATATATGATCTTGAAATCATGGTCAGGGTTGACCGAGTGACAGAAGTCGATCAGGTGTTCCAGAATGGAGCTTCGCACATACTTCCTTTCTCCCTTGTAAAACCAAGCTGGAATATGTTCTCGTATCCGTATGGAGAGCGTTCTCTGACTACGGCCAATGTACCTTGCTCCATAAGAGCAGGTAAACTGGTAGATGCACATGGAGGCGGTCAGATGGGGGAGCTTATCTTGTACAGAGGTAGAGAACAATTTGTGACTCGTGAACGTCATATGTAATTTTGCTACTGGGAACGTCTTACTGACTGATTTAGAGAGACGATTTTTGAGCATATCTGAAGCTTGATCACCTTTGAATTCTAAGTTCATGAATAAGGTTTTCTTTGGAACTGAGTCAGTGACCAGTTTAGACTGCTTACCTTTCATGTTACTGTCAATAAATCGGTTAGGGTAACCGTTTTCTGCGAGTGTGGCTTTTAAGAAGTCAAGTTCTGAGTCAAAGCAATCAGAACTACAAATTTCCCTGATCCTAAAGCATAGTGAATGAATTAAGTTCCTTTTCCTAGAAATAGGCACCCAACTGTAAAAATCAGTTAGTTGTCCGTTTCATGTACGTTTCCGGTGGATAGATCTTTTGAGAGATCCGTCACTACGTCTGCTAAGGCACACGTCAAGAAACGGAATACTTAGTTCAGATTCCTTTTCTATGGTGAATTGTAAAGAAGGATGGCAGTTGTTGAAAGCAAACAAGACATCATCAAGAATTACGTTATTATCGCAGATGATGAAAGGGTCGTTTACGTATCTTTTATAAATGTCAAAATGACAGATGAGACATTAAACTCTTTAATGCTATCAATAAATTTAAACGTATCATCAATGGAAAACTTAGATACTTGCCTTCTGACTGGTTCCAGTATTTCGGCTAGCCATTGAGCCATTCCGTGATAAGGAGAGCCCGCTATATCGAGGATTGGACGGAGGGGTAATCTTGTCTTATGTATTTTCGGTAGTCCATACAAGTGTGGTATAATGGAGCGTACTGGTCGGATGCGTTCATATATTTCTGACGAGATTACTGACTTTTTCCTTATGTTCTTTAGGACATCAGTCAGTTGATTTTAAATTAGATGTGTCTTGTTCTTTTCACCATCGGGTTTGGCGAATTTCTTTTGGTCAGAAAGGATGGCTGAGATTTTATCATTATAATCTTGGCGATTCATAACTACAACACCCCCACCTTTGTCTGGACGGCATATGATAATATCATCATTCTTCTCCAGTTCTTTGAATTGGTCTATATGCTCTTTAGTCAGAAGATTATTAGAGCTAGGTTTTGAACTACTAAACTGATGACAGCAATCAAGAACTGTGGATTTAAAGTGTTGGAATTCCTCAAGTAATGTGGGTGTGAGATGATTTTGTCGATAAAGAAAATTTTTTTCTCTGAATTGTTTTTTATTTTCTTCCTGACTCAATGGTTATTTTCGGTGATTAGACAGGATGCTATTTTTTGTCGAAATATTGGGAGTATAATAGTCATTATCTCTCAGGTGTGTCGGTATCCTTCCAAGTGACTATCGCTGGGAATCAGCAGTTAGATTTAGCTATGGGTTTGGTTGAATTGCGGTTAACTTAAATTTGGGGCTAGGGATTGTTAGTTAGGCTTTAAGCTCCAGATGTAATCTTTTGCATATGTCTTCACCACCATTCATTATTCGTACTTATGAACAGGACTTCTCTTTTTTTGCCGTATCTGGTTGGTTTTAGGTTTTTGGTGTGCTTATTTGGTTGGTTGCCTATAATTTATCTTCTTCTGAAATGATTTTCCTTGTTGGATACGGTAACATAACAACTGATCCATTTAATTATTGTATATCCTTATAATTATCGACCTATCAATTTATTACGCATTAATTCTGTAGGATTAAGTATTTGCCAGACAGTATTACAGTGTTATTGAAAAATTGTAACATTCTTATGAATATAATTTTGCGAAAAATAAGTATAGAGTTAGGCTGTGGGTATTTGCTGAACCAATAAATATAATATAATTAGTCATGAGGTGGACGTTGAAAAGTCGTTCAAAATTATCAATAAGCAAAATAGCTCAATTCTCCTTAAATTCGCTGAAGCCATTTCCATCAAGCGCCTGAAACCTGATTTATGCGTCCAGAAAGAAGCGGTTATCAGCCTTTCTTTGCCCTGGTAACTGGATAATTTCACCTCTCTTTCCTCCGAATGTGAAATGCTAAAAGTTTCCATTGTGTTTGATTATTATTGTTCGGAATAGTGGTTAATATTGCATATTTATATATGTATATATTTTTAGTGTATGAGTATATTGATCGATTGATTTTTGTTTAAACTTAATTCTGTGCAAGTACGTTAAAATTGTTGTTGTAGATATATTTAATAATGTCTTTGCCATGTAAGCAGCTGACGAGAAGGCAACGAAATAAAAGATGGTACCATTTTATTCTGCTAAAACTGTAGTTCTTGCATTGTTCAAATTATCTAGCACATGATTTTTTTTACTCTGACCTGTGTTTTGTTTATTTTTGAACAAAGCGATAACATCAACGCATGGAGCAAGATGAAATGGACTCATTGTTCATTTCTTCAGTCAGTTGCGCTTACAGGGTGAATAATAAATGTTAATAGTTCTTATTAAAGTTTTAACTTAGTTTAGTTCATCGGAGAGATAAAATGTGGAACGATAGTTAAGAATGATCATGGTATATAGATGAATCGAGATGTTAATTGATAATACTATTGTACTTACATGCGTATTGTGATCGAAGTTTCTTGATTGGTACAAACTGTGGGGAGCAATGGTAGCCGTAAGATGTTGAACCACATAAATTATAAGATTACGTAAGTCAGTCGGAATGTGTTAATACAAGAAATGAGATGTGCAAGAAATATTGTCAGTTAATTTCATTTAGTTAGATAACATATATAAAGCATTGCGCCTAACCGATAATCAGCATTTACACTCAATAAAAGATGATGCTATCAATTTAGGTTAAAAGACAATCAAAACTACTGCTTTTTTATAAGTAATTAAGGTTTAAACCGTTCGACAGCAATGATCTTTGCTAACGTCAACAGACTTGAGCCGAACTATTTGTTATTTTACTCAATTAACATTTCGATTCATCTATATACCATGATCATTCTTAATTATTGTTCCACATTTTATCTCTCCAATGAAATAAACTAGGTTTAAACTGTAATAAGAGCAATTAACATTTATTATTCACCCTGTAAGCGCAGCTGACTGAAGAAATGAACAATGAGTCCATTTCATCTTACTCCATGCGTTGATGTTATCACGTTTTTCAAATTCACTAAGGGGGAATTTGTGTATGAAATTTTATGGTTATTATTATTATTATCCTAAGGTGGCCTGCTTAAATTAATCACTGGGTTGACAGAATTCGCGTCCATCAAAATGCTTAAACTTCTCTGCATTTCTTATTGTTTTAATCCTGCAATTATATCATATAAACGCTATGTGAACTCGCGTGCCTATTTAATTGACTTCCTTTACTAGAAGCTATGCAATTCTTGAAATAAATGAACAAAAAGCTTTCAGAATTGTTTTTTTCTCATTTACAGCAACGCTATGCCATTTGATAAACTTCAAATCATTACTTTATGAATAAACCCTATTTTAAGAGGGAATATTTTGGCAGTAAATGCGCTGAAAATTTCTGTAATATATGTTCACATATTGTTTGAAATAAAGCTTTATTATTATTATTACTCTAACACATGCAGTTTTATTAATCACGCATGATTTCATTTTATAATTTTCAGGAATCGGTCATCGAAGGGAGACAGCTACCAATAGCTTATCTTAAGGCATATATATCTGTCGAAAAGTTGAAAGATAAATTTTCGCTGAACACTTACCTACAAGAGTTGAAAAGTAAGTAACATGAAATGTGAAAAGTGATATCTTTTTTTGCAGTCGAATTTACATTTTCTTGAAATTGTTTATTCACTTTTATGATCAACCGCGTTTCGGTATATGGGTTACTTAAACAGATGTCTATATCTAACCAGGATTAATAACTAAAGGCTATTTTTTTGATGATGTGTAGCCAGTAGAATCCCATACCCCTGTTTCGTCCAGTTTAAGACTCATCATGTGGAAATATTTGTTCCCTAATGAGTGGTGGTATTCCCAGTGAGACTCGGATTCAGCACCCTTTTTTCATACATCACTGTTTTCGCCACTTCTTTTATTAGATAAGTAATGCGGAAGCCTAAAACTTGTAACTGTGATTTTGGCAGATTGTTGTAATAGTTTTGTTTCTAATGGATTTACGACATGTATGTGTCATTTTCACTGCTTTTTAACAATGAAAAACCCTTCGACAAGACAAACATATATTGGACTAACAAAAGGACCCTAGAAGACCTGAACTTTGCAGATGATTTGTTTCTCATGTCACGCAAACTGGAAAACCTACAAGTGAAAACCGTAAAGTTATCAGAAGAGGTGGCGAACGAAGCATTTCAAGTGAACATAGAGGTGACAGAGATGAAGAGGATGCCCAACCGATGACAACAAACACCGGTCACCATCAACTGGAGAAATTTCAGGGAAGCTGTCTCTCATTAACCTGGATATCATCGTTTCAACTACAGGTGGTAAGGGTGAGGATATCAAAATCAGGATGGGAAAAGCAAGACAGACCTTTATTACACTGAAAGCAGCATAAAAGTCAGTTGGACTCAGAATAAGGAAGCAACACTTGAATTTCCAACAATATTATGAAATCAGGGCTTGTATATGGTTCGGAAGCCTGATAAACGCGTCACCAAAAACATCTTCAATAGACTGTAAACTTTCGTCAAAAGCTGCCTTCGCTCCATACTGAAGATTGGTTTGTTGGTCAGAGGCGATAAGTAGCAAGGAACTCAGGCAGCCAACTTGTTGCCCAATACATAAGCACAACAAAATGGAAATGAAATGGAGGCATTCTGAGAAGACCTTCAGGTAAAATCACACACCAATTCCTTGACGGACAATACAATAGGAAAAGAGGTTGGGCGTCTGAAAGTGAGGTGAAGATTATTTGAAGGGAAGAAAGCACAAGGACGGTCTCGGAGCCATCTGATAATGGCTGCACAGGATCTAACGAAATGAACATGTTCTGACAAAGCCCTATGTTGCACTCCGAATGGAAGGAACAAATTAGAATTTGTTCCACTTTTGTAACCATCCCACTTACTCGATTGTTTTTGTTTATATCGGATCGATCTCTCAATTAACAAATTTTAGTTCGCCATTTAGTATAGCAGTCATTCTGTTTACATAGTTACTTCTTTCGAGGGTGATTATTACTGTACTTATTTATTAGGTTTCAAAATTATCGATTTTTCATTCTGTATAAGCATATTAGTAGCCCTTTGGTGTTTTCATTTTGTTGAAATGGCTTTAAAAGTTATATTGCCAGTGTTAATAGACTTGTTTGAACATGAAGTGTTCTTGTCATAGATTGTGCAGTAGGATTACACCAATTGTTTAATAATGTGACCTGTCAGATTACACTATTATCGACAATCAGTTGAAACTGGTCACAAGTTACTTTTTCTAACTGGTATCATGAAAAGTGCGACAGTAAGATTGTCAGACACACAGTGGGAAGCGAAAAAAATGCTTCAGTCTGCTGGATAGCTTTTGCAATCAGTGTACTAGTAGTATTTCTGTTATGTGCAGGTTTAAGTATATGTAATATATTATACATATTGGTCATAATTCTGCATATTTTAAATTTTGTGTCCTACTTTCATTCTATAGAATCCTATCTTAATAAAAGGTACAATTTTCGCTGCAAATGGTTAATAAAAATGAAGCTAATGCGTAAACCATCGTATTTCAGCATTAAGTAAGTGATTTGTATTGTAGTTTTTAAAATGTTTAAATCTTTGTTCTGTTTCCAAAGATGTGTCGTTAAAATTGTAAGTTTTAGATAGAAATTACATAACACAGAAAGCAAGAATCGGGTAGAATCTAAAATAAAATAAAAACATCAAGTCGTGTAATATGGTTTAGAGGGCTGAGTACAGCTCAACTAAAATTTATTGAGCGTCAAGTCAAGTCATTGCAGTTACACGTAGAAGTATGACAGTGGGAAAGGGTGACAAGATAAAATTTAATATGTTAGGGTTAAAAGAAGAATTACGTATCCAGCTATGAGATAAATTAGGTCCATCGTAGGTTCAGTGACTGAACGAACTTCTTCTGTATGCGAAATTCAGGATTTAACATTCACGTTGCCAAGACTTCTGCGATTTGAAGCAGTTTAATTCGTAATCCTTTGTATACTCTGTAAATGACTCCAAAGTTGGTTTGCGAGTTCAAATCCTGCTCTACTTACCTTATCCTGGATGCTCTTTCAGTAATAATTTTATTCACTAAACAAGCAAGTTAAAAAGCAGCTAAGATTGTTGAAGAAATAAATACACTGAAAAAAGTAAGAGAACAGGGGATGAACAAACACTGAAAACCATGCTCACAGTAAGCCAGAAACTCTATCACAGTAGATTCAAGGTGGCCAACATCCTCTGTCTATATAGGTTCACTGTGTAGAATCAAATAGCTCAAACCCTCATATCCTTAAGAGTTTCCTCGTTTTGTTGTCTTCTAGTAAACGTGAAAATCTTAGAAACGTTAGTGTTGTGGTTTTAGGTCATTAGATGCTTCGTGATAAAGCTTCATGGTACTTTTTTTTTTTACCTCCGTCCTAATCATTTATTCAGTTGCTCATTCATGCTGGTAAATGCACGCCTCTCTGAACCACCTTCATGTTTGCTTCCTCAAAAACATTTGAATCTGTATATGCAGCGTCTCATCTTTCTCTAATTGTTGGATTACTCGTTCGCTTGTGCTCAGAAACACGAGTTAACCTATATAGTGAGGTACTTCAATGCTCTTGTCTTTGCCTAACTATTTCACTTACTTGACTCATTTTAGAATGTCTGCGTGTGTTTTGTTACATAACAATATGTGGAAATCTTTTTCAGAGAATAAAAGCCTAACGAACCTCACTGAGATTTTCAAATGCAATACACCGTGGACTAACATTTCTTATTTGTTCACTTCAATGTGTGCTATTTTTGAGCTGTCAGCCAAAAATAAAATAAGGTAAATAAGTGTTCGGAATAAATGCATAACAGCTGGGACTGAATTTTTCATCTGAAGAAAGTTGTGTCATGCAAGACAGATACCACTTAAAATGTTTGCGACAATCAGGTATAAGGTTTGTTTTCGCTGTAGATAGTGAATGGATAGACAACTACTAGGAATCAGGGAACACTTGTGACTTTTCATTAGTTCATATTTCCAATCCCGTTTAAAACTTTATCATTGAGCATGTTACTATCAGTCCAACCAGATTCATTGTTGTACTAGATCGTGGTCGCTCACTCAAAACAGGTACCAAGGCAAAAAAGAAAGTAATTGTTCAGTTAAATTGAATCAGTGGTTAGGAAATTAATTTGTGATCAACAAAGGTCACCATAGTTTCCTTTGGAAACTAGAATTGTTCAGATCAAAATGTGTGCTTGACACTACAAATGGCAATTAAGTTAGCAAGAATAAATCCGTGACACTGCACGCTACTGGTTTATTGACTGATATGATTAGTTAGATACCACTCACATCAACCAGTAGTGATTCAAACACCAGATGGCTGGCTCACCTGTTTGAGGCTGGGCTCATTACCGGTGTGCCTGATTTTATTCAGCTTAGAGGGCCAAATCATTTGAAACCACCTGAATTCCTTCTAACCCCTTGGGTCCAGTGTTTTCTGATGTTATAGACATTGGGTGTTCAAAAATTCGCAACTGATTCTTTATTACTGTCCTTATGACTGTGTGTATTCAAGTCATATCTAAAATTAGGCAACTAAAAATAAGTGTAGTCATTGACTTGTTCCTTTTGTTGATTGTATCACTACACCATTATTCATTCAAATACTCCAATCAATTGTTGTCTGTTTTTCTCCTAAGGCCCTTGAATTATGGTCGACAGTTGTTAAACAAATACTTGTTAGCACTAAGTAATGCTTTGAACGCTTCAGTACGTCATAATTCAGCTCCTATAAGTTATCCACTTCTGATTATTTGTTCTTTGAGCTCAGGATTTGCAAATCGAAGAAGATCCAATCGAATAGAATCTATTGTAAGTAAAGTATATATACCTATTTCATATACTTAATTTCAGACTTGTGTAATGTATATTATAAGTTTGAAAATATTGTGTTTCTGACAGACAGACTTAGCATAACTGGTTACCGATCTCTCTTACCATAACTAAGCAGGAGGTGAGAATGAAATCAGCAGTAAGATGAAGTTAAGAAAATAAAGGTTTGAGGTATTTTAATTAAGGTGAAGATAAAAGTGTGAATGTATTTAAGTCAATACTACTGATTGTAAGTCATTTCTTCTTGAATTTCCAATTAATAGTCCTCATTTAAGCAACATACACTCTCCATGCACGTTTTGTACTAACCATATTTATTTTCTTCAGAATTAATCCTGCTTTTATAAAAATAAAATATTTGGGTGGATAGTGTATCAGCACATGTAAACTATGAAGCAAAATCTTCAGACGAAGTAATTTGATTTTGATTACAGTTTGATGCCACACCGTATTTTCAGTACAAGTATGGAATTTTCGGCATGTGATATCGGTAGCCCAAATTTTGCAGGCCGACCATAGATATCAGGTGTGCGTCGGCATAGGATTGAACCCCGGACCATGTTCATGGTTGGCAAGAGCCCTAACCGCTATGCCACCGACGCACAAAGTGCTTATCTCGAGGCCTCGCCGAGACTCGAACTGGGGTCGCCGGATTCAGAGTCCAGAGTGCTAACCGCCACACCACGAGGCCTGATATATCACGCAAGTAATGAAGAAATAATTACAAGGAGAATTTCTTCTATCTTTCAATTAGTCTGTCTTAATCTTTGTACCCAATTATTGAATTTATTTTCACTAAGTTTATATTGGTTCTGTCAACTCTTTGCGATTTCTTGTTGCTTGTTGGTAGATAACAGCCAAAATGGCTTGAATGAAATACTCCAGTACTGATAATTCTGCTTTATATCTTGTTTGACGGTATGTGTTCTAGTTTCTTTGTCTTTATAAATGAAATCCCCATTTAGACATTTAGAAAACAGAAAGATTGAGCGAAGAAATATTTACTTTTCAATTAGATCCTCATCTCTGGCTCTACTCTAATATACATAACATTTTTATTACGATACACAACAATTTACCAATCAACTGACGATATGTTTGTTAGCAGTAATTAGTCAGTGTCAAAATGTCAATGAGGTGATAACACAATTAAAAGGTAGAAATGGTTACAACACGTGGATTGCATAATGCATAATTTTGGAAAAATGAAGAGTAATTAAGAAATAAGCGTGTGCACAGGTTGATTACATAACAGATTGTTAGAGATAATAAGACGACTTGGACAATGATAATTTGTAACTAAGGCTGAAGTGGTCATACAAATTAAATAATTTCACAAGGATAACACGTAATTAAAGATAAAGTAGTCAGAAAAAATAAAACAATTCGGACAATTATAATTTTCATGATTTTTAAGGGTTTAGGGGGAGGGGGCAAAGTAGTCCAGTTAATACAATCATTGTCCAAGTTGTCTTATTATCTTTATTAATCTGTTATGTAATCAACCTGTGCACACGCTTATTTCTTAATTACTCTTCATTTTTCCAAAATTATGCATTATGCAATCCACGTGTTGTAACCATTTCTACCTTTTAATTGTGTTATCACCTCATTGACATTTTGACACTGACTAATTATTGCTAACAAACATATCGTCAGTTGATTGGTAAATTGTTGTGTATCGTAATAAAAATGTTATGTATATTAGAGTAGAGCCAGAGATGAGGATCTAATTGAAAAGTAAATATTTCTTCGCTCAATCTTTCTGTTTTCTTTGTCTATCTTACATTGTTTGATTTTGGGTAGCATTATAATTTAAGAAACACTAAGGTTCATAAGTATGTTGTTAAACATAGTAATCATAATTGTACGTCAAGCCACTTATGACTCTATAGTCACATTGACTAGACATATGACAATGGGTCACTCTGCAGTGACCTATCAGTGTATCAATTACAGTCCTACAGGAGGTCAGTAGTCAACCTGATTAACTCAGTGGTAATGTCTCTGACTGCATCACTGAGTGGGTGATGCTGGTTGGAGTCTCAGAAGAAACATCGGCTCCTTCAGGGTTGCAGATACGCTTCACTGAAAAGTGACAATGAGCGTAAGACCTGGGTTCAGAGCATCGTGTCAATCGCCGTCGACTATCTAACATGTTAAATACATTTTTTATGGCCTATTTATGCAATAATCAATCATGTATGCTGAAGATTTCCTGATTTTTTTCAATATTTCATGATCGCTTTTGTTTTGTTTATTATTTGTGGATTTATGTGTACTTCTCTTCCTTTTTTTACTTTTCGCTTGAAGACGAAGCTGTTGAATTTTGTACTTGGTGCAATCTGTTATTCATTATGTGAACAGCCTACAGTTTATATTGTTGTGGATACAGATTATAATGTTATTCCTATACAGATATATTGTTGTGGTTCGATGAACCATCAGTGAAAACAAAGAAGAGAGACAGGCAAACAGCTTTGTTCCGTTCAACAAATGTACCATTATTCAATAAAGCAAAACTAATATATGATAACTGCTATGTAAGCACATTTCTGTTGTTACCTATTATTATTTTATTGTGTCCTTGGGTTTGGAGTGGAATATAGGGCTTTAGCAGCACATCTCCATTTTACTCTCTTTTCTGCAGTTGTTCTTCCCTGGATCAACGTTACCCATGACCTTTATTTCCCCCGTACACAATCTCTTCCGTATCGCCTTCGCACCCACGTCCCACTCGTTTACTATTCAGGTTCCAATCTAGGGCCCGGTGTGTGATATAACTTGATAGTCTCCACAGCATATTTCCACTTCATCTCCATTTCTATGTTGGGCAATAGGTTCTTGGTTGGTTTCCTGCCAGTGTTCCTTACTGCCTATCCTTTTCTTTTTTTGTTCCATTTGTGGTATGATTTGGGAAGTTTGATTGATTGATTTAATGGTTGGAGGCAGTCGTCAGAAAGTCTTTGAGGACTAGATGACTCATATGTGTCGGCACACGTTACGATGTTGTGTGTATGTTAGCAGGAATTAGTCTGTCTCTGGAAAACGGAAAACATATCATACATTACTCAATACATAGGTCAGATACATATCAATAATTACTAATGCATATTCTTTAGCATATCTCTAAGTCTGTTAGTCTTTTAGTTTTTGCTTCATATTTCAACCTCATATAGCTAAAACAGCTGTTTTTAAACTGGAAGTAATCAGAAACGACTTGAATGCAATGATGAAAGTAGGTTGCTAGAGGAATTATTTATCTCGAGTATCCGTAAGACAATAAATAGTTAACTGTCGGATGAATGTATCTAATACATTATCAGTTTGCTCAAGTAGCTAGCCGGGATTAGAATGGTTTATACTGATTCGGCTCTCTGAGTGGAGTCCCCCAGGGTTCAGTGCTGATGAGCTCGCCTCCAGATGAGCGGAGCAGACGTCAATTTGATTAGCAATCTCTACTGGTCGATGTAAGTGGTAAATAGATCAATAGGTAGTATACAGTACCATACATTTATTAAATAGTTGTGGGTTGTATTGTCTGAAAGTGTCGAAATAGAGTCGATAGTTGAGGTAGGTCCTCAGTATTAACCAGACGTATAGTTATACAGAACTTATAAAGACGGGTAACCATTGTCTAATCTAATAACAGGCATTCTATTTACCCTAGTAAGATTTTGATGTAGAGTGATATGGTTAGTGTTATGCGGGGAAATGACCATTTTTCAACCTTTGAATTCTAATTGAGTCATGTAGCAGAATAGAAGTGAAACTACACTTTTTTGTTTCACAATGCGTCATTGTTTTAGACGTATGAAATTCGTCTATACAAGTAGGTGGGAAGATAGGTCTGGTCGATCCAAGATGACGCTTTAATTTTGAAAAGTGCTGATTCGTCTCACAGTTGAGTGTATCACAGATTTATTTATGCCACAAAGTCATCTGACAAGTATTACTCATTCAAAAATTGACATGGAATAAATTAAAGGAACTATAGTTATTATAGCTATTATAAAAATGCAGACTTGGAAAATTATAGGCATCAGGAGATGAATCACATATTTATACGAGGGCTGAAATGCTGTTTCGCCGTCCGGGCTGAATCAGGTGGTCGTCTTAAGGGATCATAGCCTGAGTCTTTGACTTGAAGTTTGATCCACAAAACAGTGGAGCTGCGTTCCTATGGTTTCCAGTGATGAAAACAGGTCTATACGCTTTTCTATGCTTTCGGATTATGGCGCATATGTGCACAATAGGTTTGGGATCAGGGTTTTCCAGCTCCTCTTGGTAAACCTACGTGTTCACCAGTCTGGTCTTAAGCGTAAGATGTTTGCATTCTCCTTTTCGCTTTTTTGAGCAACACCCCCGGATTATAGTAATGTCAATAAGATGTCATTATCGGCCCATTTTATTAACTCCAGTATTTTTACCGATTACTTTCACTTAGATATAAAGTGTCTGTAATTTGTCTTCTGTGTAATCTTGTTCACTATTAGGTTGATGTAAAAATTATGGTAAATGCAAATAACACTGTTGAGTTAAAAGAAAGGTTTCTTTTCCCCGACAGGAAAGTTTTCACTGTCAAGAAACTGAATCCTGATGTATATACTCTCAACCAGTGGTTTGACTTCATTTACATACTTTTATAACTCACACGAAGAACACATATCTTGAGTTATTTTGATCTGTAGCGATAAAGATATTTTCAAGCTCATTTTAGGTATTACATTGTAAGGATTCAGTAATTGTAGCACTATGAGTGGAATGCGTTTACGCATGGAAAATAGCACTTAGATTTTCTGCGGTTAACTCGACAAAAGTGTGTTGACGTCGGTGTTGAAAGTTCTCAACTGATTATATATTTCGCGATGAAGTTATGAGCTAGTTGTCTGTGGTTTCCATTGTTTTATAGGTGACAATATCTGGTTATGGGGACTACTGTTACGTTATATTGTTAGTACTGTGTTAAAGGTGGTTTAGTTTCTCGTGAGTACTGTTGGACAGTTTAAATTATCTCGTGTTAGTACAGTTTTCCTTTATAGTTATAACATTTATCCTTTTATAATTGCTACTTCTAATCGCACTTGTCATTGTTCCATTTTATTGTATTTCCTGTAGATGTACAGTTTTCCCCTGTCTTCAATCCTTGATAAATTTTGTGCATTTCATAAAAAGGTTAGTTTACAACAAAATGTAGTTGAAGTTCACTATTTTGTATGCTTCAGTGAAGAAATCAAGATTCCCTTATTTTCTTCTTTTCTTGTGCCGAAAGTGTTTTATTGTATGCTCAGAAAAGACTGTTTCGTTCCTTGATTTGTGAGTGGAATACAGTGCCTAACGTGCACACCTCTGATGCATTCGACTCTGTCCCATCGTATTCAGTTGTCTGCACGACTGCTCACATACTTTCATACATTTCCTTATCACATGATCCTCTCCATGTCACTGCGAGACACTCAGCTCGTCGAGGGTAGCAAAGTGTACTTCGTTTTTTATTCCATGTGAAAGAAAGTGTTTAATAGAAGTACTCAAAATGTGTGTATATACATGGTAGTGAAAAAACTACATTCAGATATTGAGTTCTTCTGAGATTTGATTGATTTTAGTGTAAATTTCATCAGTAATTGAAATCACCCAGAGAGTAATTGAAAACCAAAGGCAGATGGATTGGCCATACGCTGAGGAAACCATCAAGTGACATCACTAGACAAGCCCTCGAGTGGAACCCGATAGGGAGGCGGCTAGTTGGTCGTCCAAGGGTGACTTGGAGGAGGTCATGCGAGGAGGAGATGAAAGCATGTGGGCAGACTTGGAGAGGAGTGAAAAAGTTGGCAGAAAACCGAAGGCAATGGAGACGCGTGGCTGAAGCCCTATGCTCCTCTAGGAATTAAAGGATATAATAATAATAAAGGGCAATGGGCACTTCTTTCTTTCCAATGGAACCCATTGACTGTGACGTCGCTAACAATTTGAATGTATGAACAGTTGCTTAATGATGATAGTGCATAGCTATGACACCATACCACGAGTTGACAGGTTTTATAATTGATGAACTGTTGTACTCTAAGCCAATGAGTAAAAGACAATCTGCTAGTCTCAAAACTTAAAGGTTTTTGATTCCATCTCCGATGATTTGTCATATATGTGCATTTCTGAAGTGTTATAAACTAGGACAAAACATCTTTTCCAACTAATGTCAGTTTGTGACAAGATCTACCTTGAAAGGTATGTTTATATATGTTAAATATTTTCCTTTGTCCTAAACTAATTACCTCTGACAAAACGTTTCGATGCATAATTCAAGGTTTGCATTTTGGGGGTTTCCTTCTGTTTACTTTGAGCTGATTATGAATGAAATTTGAAAACGATGAAAAAATTTATAGTTTAACTATCGTTGTGAAATATGGCTATTTTAGCCACAAATACTATCTACAGGCAAATACGGAACACTGAAAACAGTAGTACACACCAGACATACATGTAACTGACAATATGCACTTCTCTACACTAGCAACAACAATAATGATCAGAAACACCATGAAGTAGTCACTTGTTTTGTCCAGGTTACCCGTTCTACTTTATCCTGCTTAAGCTAACATTGAACTCTTGTGTAAACGGTGAGTTAAATACACGCAAAAATTATCCTGATCTTGTCAGTTGATGAAGCTTTCCATCCTCACCAACTGATTCATCTATTCTGGTATTAATCTTTAAGTGATGAGACAAACAGTGTACTGTTAATAAGTTTGAACTTTTTTAACATCTTTCCACAGAGTGAAGGTGTTGTTATTCAAGATGTTGATTGTCCTTTTAGAGCAGCTTACTGCTACTACACTCGGTAGTAGTAGTGTGGTAGGCAGTAATTTACGTCAATGTTTACGTCCTCAATATTGGTCGTGAGAAAAATAAGAACAGTGACTGATTCAAAAACCAACCACAGCAGACTTTGCGTAGGTGGATACAGTTAGCATATAGATGATCTGACATTCAAGAAACAGTCACAAAGAGGTGAAAGATTAACTTTCAGTAAGAAATAACCAATCAGAAACTGTGTTTGTCAGCTAACAATAATCTGTAATAACTTGCATGAAAATCTATAAATCTGTGTTGATTTCCTGAATGAATTATCTGTTGACTGACCCTTATCTTCTGTTGTTACAGTAGTACTATATTGGTGGGATTAATTATTTCTTAAATAATTGTTAGGTGAAGAAATAAATTATCTATTTCTTGTCTTCCCATTATCTTTATGACAATTTTAGCATTGTAACGTCTGCAGAAACAATCATTCCATTCACTTTAGCTCGAAGGGTTAATATTTTTAGATACTAAGTCAACTATCATATCAATCTAGCATTTATAATCGCGAAATTTAACTCACTGAAAACCAGGGTGTACTGAATAGCTGTCTCATCGTTATTTGAGATTCTTCTTCAGTACTCACCTACAACCCCATCAAGGATTAAACTGGGCACCTTCACCTTCCAAGGCGAGCTCTTCGATCCTTGGTGGAGTCATGGGCGCGTACTGATGAGGAATCCCAAACAGGGAGGAAGCGACTGTCCTGTACACCCTTGTTTTCAATGGTTCTGTAACTCGTGTAAGTTTGTTATTAAATATGAATTTAGTAAAATCGCTGCTAACCAACGCTTGAAAACGTAGCCCAGTCTGTAATCCTCTTATATTCATGGATTTATACATTCTTTCCTTTCTATGATGGCTGTAGTTTGATAAGGTCGTTGTATTTGGTGACTGTCATGACGATATTGCTAAATTCGTCCTGAATCACCGGACGAATCTTGGACCAATAAAAGCTATTTGGAGCAATATTAGTGGAAACGACAAGTGGTAAGTATTGACACATAATGAAGTTGTACTTCTATTAATGTTCATTTAGTGTTTAGGGTGAAAACCTGGTAAAAAGCATGTGAAGCAATGGAATATTTAGTGTGTTTGTTTCATGTTTTCCGAGTTAATTATCTCTCAGTTGGCCACGATGAGGTTATCTAGTCTGATAAGTATAAATTTAGGTATGTGGAGTATTTTTGATATCTTCTAAGTTTCATGTGATGAGGGATAATGCTGTGTTTAAGAAAGAAGCAGCAATTTAGTCATTTAGGATATGGTGTACACTTTTCTGTGTGTCGGTGGTTTAGCCGTAGAATACTCGCCAACCATGCACGTGGTTCAGGGTTAGACTTCTGGTCGGCGCACCTTTACCTGTCTTAGTTGGCTGTAAGCTTGGTAGAGACGAAAGGTTGGACGTGAGGCTAGTAACCCCATCCCGTAAAAGTAAAAACCACTGCTACAGAAACTTCAAAAGCTTAAGCTTTAAGCCGTATGTTCTACTAGGAATACAAGGGAATAAAATGGAAAAATGAATGTATACACTTTCCTGAACAGAAGTCGATTGTGAAATTAAGTTAGCTAAGATGGATTTTTTTGCATGGTTGTGTTCTCTCAGCTGGATAGTCTATTTGCAAATCTCTCATTTCTTTTCTAGACAGTATCTTCAGCCTAATATATCTGCGAAACTTGGGCACTGTGGTAGTATGTAATTCCATATTAATTTGTTTATTAGATGTACCAAACAGTGAAACAGTATTATTTACTGGATAATAATATAATAATGCTTCAATGTATGATATATCTAATAAACAAATTAATATGAGATATATTCATCTCTTTCTTCAATATGGAGTGAGGTTTTTCGAATTCTCCGTGGTTGATATAACTCTCTTCTGGTCAACTTGGCAGTGATGACTCGTCTTCAGAAGTTTTCTTATCCTTGTGTTAACGTATGCTACAAATTAATGCAAGGATAAGAAAATTTCTGAAGACAGCCAGTCAAAATCAGGGTCACCAGAAGAGACAGTTATATCACTCACGGAGAATGCCAAAACATCACTCTACATAAAAACTGACATGAAAGACGTTGTCTAGAAGAATAAAAAAAGCCTCCTAATCATACCAACCAGCTCAGAGATCACAACTACACTAAAACACCTGTTTAATTTGTTCCTTTTTAAATGCTTTGAAATTATGTAATTTTGATCTCCGAGACGCTATATCAGATAAGATAGACAGTGTCGACCTGGATTCAATATTTCGTTATAAGCCTATACCATTGTTCGTTAATTTCGTGCTAAAGCGTCTTTTTTAAACAATATATTAAACCCGAATAATGTGGAATAGTATTCTTCACTTGGTGTTTGATTATGCTCTTTTTCAGGTGCACTTCATTCCCAATGACAGGGTGGATAGAGTCAAAGGGGTTAACAGATGATGTCTTTGAATATTTGACGCTACCTCGAGAGAAAGTTATGGTGGAACAAATTGACAAAATTGATGAAATCTACGGCTTAAATTCCTCTCCATCGTTACCTATTCAACTTGATGGACTTACGGAGGCAAGAAAACAACTCATAAGCCAAAAAATAAAATCTCAGTGAGTAGTGTTTGAAAGGTTGCTCAGTTTATTTTAGATTTGGTTGGTACTAGAAGGTTTACAAAGTCATAGTTTGTGTTGGATGAGAGCACCTCTTGAGCATTGTAATAAAGGTTAGGTATTGAGTTGAGGGTGACATAGGCAAGTCAACTATGAACGTCAAAAACCTCTTCTGAAGTGTTTTAGACATGTGTTGTACGTGCGCTGAAACCCTCGGGCTGAGTGTATTGTATTTGTAGGAGTAAAGCTAAGTTGGAATGAAGCGATTGTCTTTGGATTTACAAGTATATGAAGTCAATGAATGGTTGCTGATGTGTACAGAAATAAAGTTTGCTTGATTTGTGTCTGTATTACCACACGAATCAAAGACTACCAATCATAGGTGATATGCTTGAATATCAAACCCGGTGGAGTAGATACACTGACATCTTGTCTTTCTCTTAAATGCAGTATCATTTGTACTAATCCCCTTGTTTTGTTTTGGGCCACTACACCACGTTCAGTTTCTTTATTTTCAGTCTCGTCTGATGTTTTTTGTTGTGTTTTAACTGATTTGTTTATATGAAGTCTGGCAACACGGATTACAACTCAGTAACGCTGACGTCTATTTCCTCCATGTATTTAGTCTTTTCATTGGTAGCGGCTTCACGAGTATCATTCAAGTGACACTCTGTTGCATTCTGATTTCTACGCGCTAGAAATCTTAGTTAATTCAAAGAGATATATCTTTAAATGCTATAGGAATTAAATATATACAGAAACAGTAGTACTGCATTGTGGAAGGGTTATTTTTTACATCCACAAGCATCGACGTTGTTTTAGCTGGTGTTGTACGAAAAATTGAAGCAGTATTAAAGATAATGCTTTGCGATTATCAATAAAATTGTAACTGATATGTCTAAATTATAATTTTGCAATTAGTAGTAAAGTAGCATAGGTTTTGAATGGGTAAAAACTCTCTTTTATCAATCCCTCTTCCACTCTGATTATAGCCTACAAACAGCTGCCTTATAATATCGGCTGCTGTCGTACTTTAAATACTTTGTGGAGCGCGCCATAAACAGTTCGCAAAGAGCAGGCTTAGTGTCTTGCAGGTGGCGGACGCATAAATCACGCGTCCACTACGCTTTAGTTGTTGGATCGCTGTCACATGTATTGCGGGCCGCTAAGTGTTGTATCTCTTGACATTAAAGCTGCGTTAGATTATTTGGAATTATTTGTTATCGAAAAGTATCCTTAAAAACTTTGGAAGCCCTTGAGAAATCACGATGGCTCTCAACTTTGATGTAAAATATGGTTACTTAGGCAGTACTACAAGAATTTAAATAGAGAACAGCATATTTATTAGTTGATTATCTTTAGTGCTGATAAAAATTTACCAGAAAACTCTGCCCTATGACTATTAAGCTGAGTAAAATCAAACTACTGTGCAACTTTAATTGGTGGACGGTGAGTAGCAGTGGAACCCAGGATGCGCATTTCGTCCCATTTGGGACTCGTCATCCGGATGTACCTGCATTTCTTAGTGAGTGATGATGTTCCCAACAAGGCTCGAACCCAGTGCCCGTAGTTTCAAACGCCAAAGCGTTATCCACTAGACCACTCGGGCCACGAGAGCGACCTCTTGTACAACGGGTCATATTAATTTAGTTGAATTTTTGATTTTCCCGTCGATTGATTGGACCGAAGTGCTCGGTCTCAGGTTGACATGTCGGCTTCTTCATTCACTGAGAAATGCAGGTACATCCAGATGACGAGTCCCAGGTAGGACGAAATGTGCACACTGGGTTCCACTGCTAGTCACCATCCACCAATTAAATACTAAATGCCCAGACATCGTCGAAGCATCTGCACGAGAAGCCGACATGTCAACCTGAGACCGAGCACTTTGGTCCAATCAATCGACGGGAAAATCAGAAATTCAACTAAATATAATGTGCAACTTGTTTGAGCGTGTTTCATCCACATAAATAACAATTACCAACTTGTTTGCTACACATAAGACACGGACTTGCAGATATAACATTCAGCAATACTTTTATTATGTTATTCAATATTTTAATTAGTCTTTTAACATGCATTGGTGATAATGCACTTAGTAATGTTTCTCAATCAGTTTCAACATTTATGGGGAAAATGAGCAGAGGCTTAAAAGTTATTATTATTATTCTTTTTGGTTCTGAGGGGAACATAGGAATTTAGCCGAGCGATGCTGGGGACATCACTCTTACCAAATTCCCATGAAACTTCATGAACTCTCTTACAAATTGCCGCGCCTGGGCAGCGATGATTCGAGACGTTCATGAAGCCGGCTCATCCTCCCGTAGGAGATAGCCGAAGTAAAGTAAAAGTAAGTAAGTATAGGAATTTAGCAACACATTTCCATTTCACCCTCATCTCTGCATTCTGCCTTCGGTTGGCTTCACGATGGGCTTCCACCTTCTTTTCACAGTATCTCCTACATGCTACCCTCAGAACCACGCTTAACTTGCCGTTTCCCGTTTAGGTTCCACTTGGAGGCTTGACTCAACTGTCTCTTCAACATGTGTCCAATTCATCCCCATTTTTCTCCGCATATTTTTGGGTATTGAGCTCTTGGTTGGTTTGTTGACCCAGAGTTCCTTGTTGTTTACCTTTTCTAGACATCTACAGTCCACAGTGGCCACGACCGAACATTTACAGTCACATCGGACGGTGTGTCGTTTTTGTGCTAGTATATTGTACAGACAAGTTCAATCAGTAGGTACACTGTTTAGACTTACTCCTGATCTCCCTTTAAGTGAACGAACCCTATGAGCGACTGTCGCTAGTCACGAACCACAAATGAAATTTAAAAGTCGTGCTCACTAAAGATACCCTAATGTACCTTAGGAAACAAAATCCCAACTCATATATGAGTTACCAGCTTAGTGATTACTGGCATCAAAATTAATCAACTCCCAAGTGAATCCTTTTCTTATTAAAAGTGGTATTTTGCTAGTGAATTCGTATAAAATAATGTAATTAAACTTCCAGTATCATCTGATTATGAAGTGATATATTTGAATTCGGGATAAAATCTGACTATCTTTCTTGGCATATTTTAATTTACTTTTTCGGCATGTTTTGCTTTATCACCTTAGACACAAATATTGTCGGTTGTATATATCTTCCTATTATGGAGATATGCACACAGAACGGAACTTGATTTTTAGAGATACGTTACCAAAGTTACGCCGAAAATTCTCTTCACCCTTGAAGATAAACTTTGATCATGTTGATTTACGTTTCGAAGCATCTGAAGCAGCCTTGCATACAGTTAAAGGCTTGGAACTGTGTTTAAGACAAGCGACAGCCTGTGATATATTCGTTTTGCTATTGGGTGACAAGTAAGTCTATTTAATCTTGGAGATTGTTCTTCACATTATAAGTCTATATGGTCATAGGAAGTATTTTAGTTTTTAAGCTTTGTTGTAATGGATGATGATTGAAGGTGAAATGATAATCTGGATTGTGTGTGTGTATGTGTGTGTCATTGTATTCTCCGAGCTAGACAGTTTATTTACGAGACTTTCATTGTCTTTATGGACAACACCTTTAGCGTACACTTTAATCTGAAATATGTGAAGGAGATGCTATTTAAAAAGAGTAAAAGCTTTGCAACTAAACTTTCCAGCTCAGAGAATACAACTACATCAGTTCCATCCACCTGAGCTACAAATCTCCATCGTTTGGATTGCTGTAAGAAGCAAGCCAGTGGCCTTCGAATTACTAGTCAGTCTATGTAGCAGCTTAGCTACGATACCTAACTGCTAACCCGGTCATCATTTCACTGCAGTCATCATGGCTAAAGCCCAGTTATCATGTCAATGAATGGTATGTTGCTGTCCGTTAGCCAGGTATTGATGAAATACAAACCTATCTGACTATATCCAATGGAATTGGTACTGTTTATACTGAGGACTTTATATTTTATGGCCTTGCCGATCATTCAGTGTATATGAGTTTCGAATATAACAGAAAGCATAAATAGGAGTGTGAAGATTCATGGTGTCTTTTAGAAATATCCACATATTTATTTCCGCTTGGTGTGCTCCAGGGTTGTATTATAAGGCTGCTGTCGAATACCTAATGGGAAATGACTTAGTTATCTCTTCCATACTGTAGACAGAGTGAGTAGGAGGATCGGTAGGTAATCTGTGTTATGTACTATCAAATGTAAAAGAATGTCGGAGTATTACATATGTTGTTTAGAAGAGTAAAACTGAACTATTCAAATGCTTCAAGCTGCATACTGCTACATATTTATTTTTGCGAATGTATACCTTAAGCTATAGTTTTTTTTCACTTACTTGGTTTAATTATTGTTGCACTTTGTCTATGCAGTTCATAATAACTTTAGTTTAGCTGCCAATTACTTTAATGACAACACATTTTCTTGAAAAAACCATTCATGGTGTAATTTTTTTTTAGCAGTACACTGATGAAGTAGATACACGAATAGTTAATTATTTAAAATTGTGAACCAAAGGACGCTTATAGCCCTGGTGGCTTTGGCATTTGAAATAATGGGCGCAGGGTTCGAGTCTCCGTAAGAACACCATAACTCAATTAGAATACGGCCACAACCAGATGAGGAGTCACAAAAAGGACGAGATGCTCTTCCTGGATTCCACTTCTAGACGTCATCGACCATAACAACTTCACGTCAATATTCAGACATCGTTGAAGGGTCCGTACTCGGAACCAGCATGCCAACGGTTGGTCCAACGTAATCAACCAACGTCAAACTAACCTAGAAACAAGTAAGGTTAATGCTACTTGGTTGGTAGTGGCTGTCAGTCGAATTTACAGTGCACTTTTTGTCCTATTTGGGATCAGTCAGCTGGATGGTTCTGCATCTTCAGTGAGTTATAATGTCCACAGTGAGACTTGACCCTACGCTCATCGTTTGCTGGGCGCTCTCTGGGCTCCACTGGTAGGTACCACCAACTAAGTGACATCATTTCCGTCCCATGATATTGTCGAAGCGTCTCTACGAGAAGGAGAAATGTTAACAGAAACCTAATACTTCGATCGAATATAATCTGTCCACGGGAAATTCAAAATGACTTCAAAAACTCTACCGATAGCCAATAAATTAATGAATAAAGTAGAACTATTACCTTTACATGGGTTATATTATTAATAACAGAAATAAATAACCAGTGAGTGAAAATGAGACCTAACATGCACTGCTGACCAATATAGGCAGTTATAAACTACTGGTGTCGGCCAACAGTATTCTTGATTTTAATCCTATTTATGATTATGCCAGGTGTCTCATCTAATTTGGGCGTTTATATCTCTGGTTGTGTAGAATGCCTAATAGCTATCTGTTTTGTCCCAACTGATACCTACCAACCTGACGTCGTGGTCGGGCTTGCATGTCACGATTACCCAACTGGGAACATTGGCTGGAACTGATATGATACAACTTGATATGATTATGAGAAATAGTTTGTGTTGGAAACGTCATCAGTTAATATTACTGTACAAGTAAGTGTGATTTATCCATAATGGAGTTATGCTCTACCACAGTGCCGAAGTTTTATACTTATATCATCGAGTTTTGGTTTGTAGGGATTTGATTGATTTCAATTTAGGACACAAACTATTATCAGGTAGACAACCTTTCAAAACCGAGGAGTACTGGACAACTGTTTCATCTTGGTTTAGGCCTCTTCAGTAGTACGTACAATTGGCCCCACTGGGAATTGAAGCCGCGACACTTAGGTATGAGTCCAACTCACTGGGACAAAATCTAATTACCAGTTGTCAGTTAAATTTAGCAGTTATTATGCGGTGAAAATGAACTGTTAAATCACCAGTCCTGTGTCGAAAATAAATGTCGGTGCACTTTTGTAACCTGTTTCCACTATATAAAGGTGTTACTATTAAAGTATTTGAAGATATGATTATCAGCATGTGTAGACTTTGATAATTCTGAGTGAAATAAGTATCTGTAAAAATTTTTTTCAATCAGTTATGGCTGGATTCCAGATGAAGCTTTAGTGAGAGCTTTACCCGACTCAATTTTATCGGAAGTTAACAAGTTTTATAGGCCAGGAATGTCTGCAATAGAGATGGAATATCATATGGCAAAACTGGCTGCAACATGTAAAAGTTCTGATGCTGAAGCAACTTATGAAATACTTCGTCCAAGAATTTTCGTATTCATTCGAAAACTACAGTTGAGGTATGTTAATGCAGTTGTTTCGTTGGTGATTGCATGAGTAATTTTTCTCCCTATAAATGTTATTTATTGTATATCGGCAGTTCAATGGCTGGCATGCACACTAGCCATGTGAGTAGTCTCGGATCGATTTTAAGCCGACACACTCGTAAACCTCTCCCATCTCATAGTAATCCTAAAAAGTGAGGGAAGATCGGGCGTGAGGCCAGTAACTCAAGCCGATGAAAACAGCACCTTCGCTACTGAAACCTCAATGCATGGGACCTTGTGTACCTCTTGGAACTCACGCAAAGAAAAAAGCAAGAAATGTTATTCATCGTCTGAGTTTTATTATTTCTCCATTTCTTTTTGATGATGATTAACTATTTTAATGGGAAGGTGTTAAACTGACTTTGTCTTTACTTACATTATCAGTGTTTACTTACAGTTACTTCTACGGACAGTTGAATTCTGAAGAGTCTTCATGGCTGTGTTTATGTTTGAATAATGAAAAATCTTTATAGCTTAGATGGATGATTTTGGTGATGTTTTTTTCCTTGAGTTGAACGGTTAAATTGCTGAGCTTTCATTCCTCTTATGCACAACATTTTCGACACTAATTTGAGTGTGAAATGCGCTTTGAGAATTCTCCATAGATGAAATACTTGTCTATCCTAGTCATCTCAAAATCATTCACAATAGCTCAAGTGACCAATATTTTCAACCTAGTCATCAAGTGATTCAATTCTCACCCAATTTATGATTTTTTGTCATATACCTTTAATCAGATAAAAGTGCGTAGTTCCTATTGTCATTATGAAAAGCTTTTCTACTACGATAGGATCATATTTATTCACTAATTTCATTCGTAATATTTCGAGTGGAACATTGGACTTCAAGCCTCTTTGAAGTTTTAGTAGCATTACTTTTTTCACGAGGTAGGGTCGCCAAGCCCACATCCGCCCTTGCCTCTTTTCTGGACTGACTGCTGTCTAGGCGAGGTTAAGAAGTATGTCAGCCGTAAATCCATCTTGGACCAAGTGATGGACATTCTACTACTGAACTACCCACACACGATAGGACTGTAGAAAAGTGTTATTTTACTATTTCCATGCATAATTTAAAATACAGCGAAAGCGTGTTTGTGGCGTCCAGTATTACGGTTAGTGGATAGAAAGATTCTACTTTCAGACCATATGATTCATGCACGTGCATTATATCCTACGAGATTCACAAATCTCGTTAAATTCAGAATATTTTTCCATTCAATCAAGTCTGCATGAAATACATCCAAATTGTCATTTTAGCATACTAATTATGTCTTTCCGAATAAATAGGATGGAATTTAACACCCCAGGTTCTTCTATATTTCAAACACTTGACACTGCTGATTCACTATTGTCCTGTTGGCTTTTCCACTATCCTTCATGTTTTTTTCAGACTGTTCTATTTAGAAAATTACTACTTTTCATCATGTGTAAGAGGAAATACTAGTAGTATTATTGTTAGTATAGTAGTGGTAGTTGTGTTTAAAACTTTAATTCATAGCTGTTTGTGTAATTGCAAACCATTCTGTGAGTACGTAACCTTAAGGACTGTTATCCTTGCTGATTCTGAAATCGTGTTTCAGTTCGACCACGTTGAGTACAGGGCTTATTTGTATTACCTTTCAGCGTGTACCTCAATTAGTGATTATCTTATTCAAAATTTTAGCAATATACCAACTGAACACACAGAAGTACTTTGTGATCATGATTCTGTGAGAATTCAACGTCTAAATGACTTTAAACAACTCATCGTGAGGGATAGAGTTGTTTCACATAGGTACGTTAAGCTTTTACACTTTTACATTGATTTTCGCCTGTATATATTTTTCTGGTTTTAATCTCCTTTGGTTTAACTGTTAGTTGGTTACATCACTAGAGTTTCACTGAGTAAAAAAACTGCAGTTCCCTTAAATTTTAGTCACATTCATGTAAATTTATGTGCGAAATTCGAATTTCTATCATTAAAGCTTGTGTATATTCACAAATTTTGAATTCCCAAGCTCTGCGTTTGTAGTGGAGTAATAGACGTCAAAATAGTTTTCTTCACGAATCGACATCAGATAGATAAGTTTTGACGAATGTCATCTTTTTCACCCTTGTTTGGAAATTTTGAGCAGTATATACCGCATGATTCTCTTCTGTGCGTCGGTGGCACAGTTGTTAGAACTCTCGCCAACCATGCACATGGTCTGGGGTTCGATCCCCTGCCGACACACACCTGATATCTATGATCGACCTGCGAAATTCGGGCTACCGATATCCATGCTGAAAATTCCATACTTGTACCAAAAATACAGTGTGGAATCAAGCTGTAATCAAAAATAAAATACTGTATAAGATATCTAGTTTACTGTCATCATATCTGATGGCAAGTATCTCATATTTTATTCTTGGACTATGATCTGATGGTCTTTGTCACAATCTCTCCTAAACTCAAATAAAATGTCTCGTACGAGGACGGGACATGTATCTGGGACTGCTTGGTCTCCGTGATATCAAGTTATTAAGTTCCTTACAAAATATTTATCCGGATAAGTACAAGTTGTTCAATGTCGACCATTGCATATATACTGGTTGTTTTATGATTATTGGCTGGTTGATTCACCACTAACACGTCCGTTGGTTTATGGAAAGGCTATTTGCTATTTGTTATCAAAGTCTAGAGAGAGTTGAAATACATCCAAAATTCTACTTGCGACCACTTTTGGAGAAATCCAACTTTCTTTTCGTGTGTTTTTATGCCTTTTTCTAAGAATCATTAACTAGTCAGCATTTTTGTAAAAATTCTTCAACATCAGTTTCTTTTACTATTGGTTTAAAAAACAAATGGAATTTATTTTGTAATTTCAGTTATCCTTCTGAGTTTATTGGTGTATTTGATAATCATCCAACAGTTGGAAATCTGGATGAGTTTGCCAGTCTGTTTTTAACCACAATTGAATTAGCTATTCCGCAGTTATACACTTTTCGCGTAAGTGTTTCTTATGGTGAATTTGTTTCTCAAAAATAACTAATTTCATACCATTCATATTTGATTCACGGGAATTTGTACCACAATTGGAGTGAGAAGTTGTATTCAGCTGCTGAGTATAGGTTTTAATACTATTCTGTTTATAAGACTTAGTATTATCGGGCTTGAGTGTGTTATGATCTAGATGCAGTGGTCGAAGTTTAAAAAAACAGTAAACACTCGGTCCCTTTACAACAATGGTGTACTACTGACAGGAATATGAAAGTAGTAGTAGTGCGAAGCCTTCTGTCAAAATCCTGAATAGCGAAGCGACGGATTAAGTTGCAAAGATGAAAAATGATGATTGCTGTGAACTAACATGGAAAGCATGAAATCAAGACACAAGAAGAAGTATACAAGTACTGTTTGAAAATTCAAGTTTCATATTTCCCTATCACTAAGTATCATTTTGCTAAATATAGAAATCTCCTGTCAAATACCTTTATGTTGCACCGTTGGAATAATTGCAATAATAATAGACAGAATATCTTGGACGCTATATTCATTATCCCGTGTTTGATGCATACTTTTATTTTATTGGCTTTATGGATTAAGAAGTCATCTTTCATAGATAGGCTTCTTAGTTTCACTTGGGAAATTGAGTGATTCCATATTATCCCATACACTAAGTTTGACTCATAACACGCTGCGTAAAACTAACATCCGTTAATTGAATCACGTTGCTTTATTTCCATCATGCTAGGTACTACTAATTAGTTGATATGAATAGTTAGATACCACTCAAATCGATCAGTAGTGCTTGATAGTCATATCGAAGTAGTCTAAACACCTGGCGGCTGTTTCGCTCGTTTGGGACCAACCTGATCCCGTTCGACTCAGCGAAATGTCAAGTCTGTTTAAACTACGCGAATTATGCTTAGCTTCTTGGACGAACTGGTAAGAGATTGAATCACATTCTCAGTTTGCAAATTGATTGCAAATCAGGAGTTAGTTAGCAAATTGCGAATTTGATTACCCAATCCAACATCATGTCCAATACAAAATTACAAAATTTCATGCCGGATCGGCCGTGGCCCGGATTAACAACGACCGCGCTTCCTGCTGCCGTGTCACAGGGCGGGAGTGATAAATCTGCTACTGAGGCACACAAAACAACGAAGAACGAACAAAAACAGGCCGCGTGTGACCGGCCTCAAGCAGTTGTCCCCTGGGCTCTGCGGTCACGCAACCAACTTCCACGGTGTGGGCAGCCGGGAAGTAACAATCGCCCTCACAATCCGAAATGCACACGAAACCTCTCTATTACTCACTCATCTTTGTCTTCATCTTCATCTCTATCATCTTGCCTTCCTTCCACTGATGCAACTCCTCGACTTGATAGCTCTCCACTTCCTCTCCACTCTGCGTCCACTAAAAACGATGGAAGCCAAAAAACCACCACCGACAGCCTCTTAAAGCCGCGCCACCAATTTCATATAGGAGCTCTTAATGTTAGGACACTTTGCCAAATAGGACAACAAGCATCACTAGCCAAGACCCTGGCATCACGAGCCATTGATGTATGCTGTGTTTCAGAAACACGCATACAAGACCCAAGTGTGGTTATTCACCTAACCCCACCTGGCCAACAGGTTGAATCTGCAAAATTCACCTTGAGGGTGTCAGGAGATGCCACAGCTAGTTCACGAGGATTAGCTGGCGTAGGGATAGCTTTGAGTACTAGGGCAGAAAAGACATTGCTTGACTGGATCCCGGTAGATAGCCGAATGTGTGCTGTCCGCCTGAACGGATCAGTAAGAAGGAGGAAGGACTGCACTACTCGCCGATGCCTTTTCGTAATCTCCGCCTACGCCCCCACTGACTGCAGTTCAGATGAAACGAAGGATGAGTTCTACCAAAAGCTGTCTAGTTTGGTGAGAAAGGCTAAACGCTCAGACATAGTCGTTCTAGCTGGTGACTTTAACGCTCAAGTAGGGAAATTGTGTCAATCTGAGAAGGATGTCGGTGGCACCTATGGAGTTCCGTGCCAGCGAACCGACAACGGTGACCGTCTCCTACAGTTCTGCTCTGATAATCATTTGTTTCTTGTAAGCACTAACTTCAAACACAAGGAGAGACACTGTTTGACTTGGAGACCCCCTTCATCAAACCAACGCTGGACACAAATAGACCACATAGCAATAAGCTATCGTTGGCGTGGGTCGGTAGGAGATTGTCGCTCCTTCTGGAACACGTGCGTAGATACCGACCATGCACTGGTCCGCGCTCGGGTGTGCTTACGACTGAACGGACGTAGGAAACAGCTGGCGGTAAAACCATCACGTCCCCAGCTCGATCAGGAAACTAAATCCGTATTTCAGGAAGAACTAGCTAAACACATATCTGTGTTCGACAGCTGTGCTCACCCTGAAGAAGCTTGGAAAAATATCCAGGCAGCCATAGATACAGCTGTAAAAGCTGTGAATAAGGTAAACCCAAAGGTGAGTAAAAACCACTGGATCTCCACCGCCTCATCCGAACTGATAGATGCTAGAAGACTTATTCCGGCGAGCTCCGAATTCAATGAGGAGCGAAAGCTGCACAAGAGGAAACTTACGAAAAGTCTCCGCAAGGACCGTGAACAGTGGTGGGCGACAAAAGCCAAAGAGATGGAGAAAGCTTTGAGGATAGGCAACACCAGGCAACTCTTTGGACTCATCAGGGAAACGGGTGGGAGAAGACAAATCATTAGTGAGACAATCTCGGAAAAAAATGGCACTATAATTAGCTCCCAGGATAGACGACTGGATCGTTGGAAAGAGCATTATGAGGAGCAGTTTAATTTGCCCACAGCCACGCTCAACCTTCCGAGCATCCAACACCTCCCTGAATGGGATATAGATACAGGTCCTCCGTCACTAACTGAGGTTACTAAAGCTGTCACCAATCTGAAACTAGGCAAAGCAGCGGGACCTGATGGAATGACGCCAGAGGTATTTAAGTACGGTGGAGACAGCTTACTGTCCGGATTAACTGAGGTACTAGGCAGCGTCTGGGAATCAGAAGAAGTCCCATCGGGTTGGTGTAAGTCACTGATTATCCCCATATACAAGAAGGGAGACAAGTCTTCCTGTGATAATCACAGAGGGATTAGCTTGACTAATATAGTATCTAAAGTCTTAGGCTCAATAATCATGCGTAGACTGAGTGGTGCTCGGGAAGCACAAACACGAGAGAGCCAGGCAGGCTTTAGACCAGGAAGAGGGTGTATTGATCATATCTTCACCCTCCGACAGATTCTAGAACATAGGCATTCCTACCGGCGTCCAACAGTCATTATATTTCTTGACCTAAAGGCAGCATTCGACTCTGTCGATCGGGAAGTTCTCTGGAGATGCTTGGCTGTAAAGGGAATTCCAAGAAAATATATTGCACTGATTAAGGCACTCTACTCGTACTCATACAGCCAGGTGAGGGCTTACGGCGAGCTGTCATCTGAACTGATGACGACCAGTGGTGTCCGTCAAGGATGCCCATTATCTCCTTTTCTATTCAACTTCATCATAGATGTGTTAATGGACTTAACCCTAGGTGACTTCAGCGATTCAGGGATTGACTTGCTACCTGGGAATAATCTCGTTGACTTGGAATATGCAGACGATATAGTCCTTCTAGGCGAAGACGCTGACGAAATGCAGAGTCTTCTAAACACCTTGAACAGCAATCTACGAATGTTTGGCATGCGATTCGCTCCCGCCAAATGCAAGATGATGTTACAGGACTGGACTACATCGACGCCTAGTTTAAAAATAGGAAGTGAAGTGGTAGAGCACGTTGACCGCTTCACTTATTTGGGAAGTACCATCAGCCCCAACGGGCTGATCTCTGACGAAATCTCAGCACGAATACAAGGGGCTCGTTTCGCATTTGTTAGTTTACGCCGACTCTGGCGTAGACGAGATGTTCGACTATCGACCAAAGGGCGGGTGTACTGCTCATCAGTCCGCTCCGTCCTCCTTTATGGTTGTGAGACCTGGCCACTGAGAGTGGAAGACATGAAAAGACTAGCTGTCTTTGATCATAGGTGCCTGCGTTCTATTTCCCGTGTAAAGTGGCATAATAAGGTGAGCAACATGGAGGTTAGGCGTAGAGTTCTAGGTAAACAGGGGAAATCAATCGACGAAGTCGTGAAGCTACATCGACTGAGATGGTTAGGACATGTGTTACGTATGCCAAGCCATCGCCTCCCTCGACGAGCTATGTTAGCGGATATAGGGTCAGGCTGGAAAAAAGCTAGCGGCGGTCAAACAAAAACTTGGCATCAGTCAATGAAATCCACAACAGTTGGTCTAAGCCACGTAGGAAGGTGTAGACTTCCAGGCTGGGGTCCTCGGGACGGTAAAAATCTATGGTTGGAAACAATTGGTGACATGGCTCAAAATCGTTCTCAGTGGCGCAGATGCATCCACTCCCTGTGACTTATGATCTTCAATGAAACTGTTTTGTATTTCTTTATTACTCCTTTGTCTCACACCTCTGCTCACTGTTTCTATTATGCTTTTCTTGTACTTTCTTCTCTTGCTTCGCGTGCTACACGGAATGTGGCGACTTGAACTTCCGCACATTTGTGCAAAGTTCTATGTCGAAAACAGACAGACAGACAGATATTTCCTTTTTAAAAAAAATATTGGACTAAGGAGGTAAATTATTCAACTGTAACAGTGTACATTCTTATCGTGATAACTAATGCTCAGTTATATCCCAAGTGAAATTATCAAGTATTAATGTCTGAGTGACCCTTCTACTCACTAATGAGAATGAATTGTTCGATAGGCTCTCAGGTGATGGAGTGAATTAGTATCAATTTGTTATCAAACTAAGGTTATCAGTTATTATGTTTTAATGTATTGTGATGGTAAATCTAACTGGCTGAGTGGTAAGGTGATGTTGGTATCGATGAGATGTCAGGCACATATTCAATCTCAACAACTCGGAACAGTCTATGACTCACGCTTATTGTACGACATCTGATGATACTACCCACTTACCCTGGATGAAGTAGGTGAGGCAGGTTCCGACTAAGTCTAATGCCTGTCTGTCTGTCTGGATTCAACATAGAACTTGGCACCGAAGTGCAGCAGTTCGAGTTGCCACGTTCCAAATAGCACACAGAGGTAGACAAGAAGATGAGTGAAGAGAATCAATAGAGTTTGACAAGTATAAGAGTGAAACAGAATGGGTAATGGTAGAAAGGAATATGAAAGATTACAGAGACTGAATACATCTGCGCTGGCCATTGACAACGATTTTGAGCCATGTCACCTATTGTCTCCAGCCATTGATTCCTAGAGTCCCGAGGGCCCCAACCCGGGAGTCTGCATCTCCCTACCTGACCGACTCAGTTTAACTGTCAAGGATTTCATGGATTGATGAGGCCATGTTTTTGTTTGGCCACCACTGGCTCTTTTCCAACCTGCACCTATATCAGCTAGCAATGCCCGTCGGGGGAGGCGATGGTTAGGCATGCGCAGCACGTGACCTAGCCATCTTAGTCTATGTAACTTTATAGCCTCGTCGATTGATTTTCCCTCTTTGCCCAACACTCTACGCCTAACGTCAACATTACTTACCTTATTAAACCACCTAACGTGAGACAGAGATCGCAGACATCTATGATCGAAAGCAGTCAACCTTTTCATGTCTTCAACTCGTATTGGCCATGTTTCAGAGCCATAGAGAAGGACGGAGCGAACTGCTGAGCAGTACACACGTCCCTTGGTTGATAACCGGATGTCACGCCTACGCCAGAGATGGTGTAAGTCAGCGAAAGCAGCTCGAGCTTTTCGGATCCGTGCTGAGATTTCATCGCCAATCAGTCCGTTGGTGCTAATACAACTTCCCAAATAGGTGAAGTGGTCAACATGTTCTATCACTTCACTCCCTATCACTAAGTTAGGAGTTGACGTGGTCCAGTCCTGTAGCAGCATCTTACATTTTGTAGGGGCGAATCGCATGCCAAACATACGAAGATTGCTGCTCAAGGTGTTCAGAAGACTCTGCATTTTGTCAGCATCCTCCCCTAACAGGACTATGTCATCTGCATATTCTAAGTCCATAAGACTATTCCCTGGTAACAAGTCGATTCCTAAGTCGTTACGTTCAGTTAAGGATACTTCCATCAGTATATCTATGATGAAGTTAAACAGAAATGGGGAAAGTGGACATCCCTGTCGGACACCACTGGTTGTTACCAATTCAGATGACAATTCCCCATAAGCCCTTACACGACTACGTGAGTTTGAATAGAGTGCCTTGATTAGTGCAATGTACTTTCTTGGCACTCCCTTCACAGTCAGACATTGCCATAGTACCTTTCGATCCACGGAGTCGAAGGCCGCCTTCAAGTCAAGAAATATGACAATTGTTGGACGCCGAAAAGTGTGTCTATGTTCTAGAATCTGTCGAAGAGTGAAGATATGATCTATGCACCCTCTACCTGGTCTAAAGCCTGCTTGATTTTCCCTTGTCTGTTCCTCCCGAGTTCTGCTTAGTCTATGCATGATTACTGAGCCTAGGATTTTAGAGACTATGTTCGTTAGGCTGATCCCCCTATGATTATCACACGAGGACTTGTTTCCCTTCTTGAATATCGGTATAATAAGTGACTTACCCCAGTCTGATGGCACTGTCTCTGATTCCCAGACTTTGCCTAGTACCTCAGTTAATCTACAAACTAGTATGTCACCCCCATATTTAAACACCTCCGGAATAATTCCGTCGGGTCCTGCCGCTTTGCCTCGTTTCAAATTACTGATAGCTTTTGTGACCTCACTACAGACGGCGGACCAGTGTCTATATCCCATTCGGGTGTGGTGGATGTCGGGGAGGTTCAGTGTGGCTGTAGGCAAGTTAAATTGTCCCTCAAAGTGTTCTTTCCAGCGTTCAAGGCGTCTATCCTGAGAGCTAATTAAGGAGCCATTTTTCTCAGAAATAGTCTCACTTATGATTTGCCTTCTCCCACCCGTTTCCCTGATGAGTCTAAAGAGTTGCCTAGTGTTGCCTATCGCCGATGCTTTTTCCATCTCTTTTGCCTTTGTCAGCCACCACTGTTCACGGTCCTTGCGGAGACTTTTAGTAAGTTTCCTTTTGTGCAGCTTTCGCTCCTCATTGAATTCGGAGCTCGCCGGAATAAGTCTTCTAGCATCTATCAGTTCGGATGAGGCAGTCGAAATCCAGTGGATTTTACTCACCTTTGGATTTGCCTTATTCACAGCTTTTACAGCTGTATCTATAGCTGACTGAATATTCTTCCAGGCTTCTCCAGGGTGAGCACAGCTGTCGAACTCAGATATGCGTTTAGCTAGTTCTTCCTCGAATAGGGATTTAGTTTCCTGATCTAGCTGGGGACTTGATGTGTCGTTTTTAGTGGACACAGAGTGAAGAGGGAGTGAGGAGCCATCAAGTAGAGGAGTTGCATCAGTGGGAGGAAGGCAAGATAATAGAGATGAAGATGAAGACAAAGATAAGTGAGGATTAGAGAGGTTTTGTGTGCATTTCGGATTGTGAGGGCGATTGTTACTTCCCGGCTGCCCACACCGTGGAAGTTGGTTGCGTGACCGCAGAGCCCAGGGGACAACTGCTTGAGGCCGGTCACACGCGGCCTGTTTTTGTTTGTTCTCTTTTGTTTGGTGTGTCTCAGTAGCATACTTATCACTCCTGCCCTGTGACACGGCAGCAGGAAGCGCGGTCGTTGTTAATCCGGGCCACGGCCGATCCGGCATGAAATTTTGTGAATTTGTTTGAATCATGGTATTGGATGGGGTAGCTGCTTTTTGTTTAACCGCTATCCAAACAACCTGCCTGGCATGGTAGAACCTCAAGAGACATAAGTCTCAGCCAGTATAGCTTGATTAGGTCATTGCGGTGTTCAAGCCCGACCACCACGTCAAGGTAGCAGCTTTCGGTCTAGTGCTTAAGTCAATGACCTACATCTCCACAATGTGTTATTACTCAGTTAGTAAGACTCTCAGTAAATAATTTGATAAGTTTCCTGTATTACCTCGCTGCTATTTTACAGTTGTCCACTTCGCGAAACGAAGTATTCATTGTTTCTTGTTTTATGCGTAACCATTTATTGTTCTTCGATTTTTAAAGAAAAAAAAGCATTAAATTGGCTTTTAAATCTTTTAGATGTCGGAAGATAGTAAAATGACAGATCCATCTGGATCAGTAAATATTCCGGACTTTCTAAAAAACTACGTGAATTCACTGGCTAGTAGAATAAGTCCTCGACATTTATTAGGTGTACAACATGCTTTTAAAAATATCATTGAACAGAGTCGTCACAGTCGTCATCCTATTTGTGCAGATATAAAGTCCAGTCAGTGTTCTGGGAATTCGCAGTCGGAAATAGAAATGAAAGGTGGACAATCAGGTTCCCAAAGTTAGTTTATGTTTTACGATATGCTTACTTTATTCAAATGTATACTTTGATTTTTATTTCCTAATAGAGAATGTAAGGACAATGAATTAGTTATTAAGAGACAGAGACTAACAGACAGATACTACTTTAAAGTGTAAGCAGTCTAGGACTAGTCTCAAACAATAATAATAATAATAGTGTTCAGAATTTCTATAAATCACAGTTGAGTGTTTTGTTCAGTTCATGTTGAGATAAAGTAGTAAACTTGGTCATTGTGGTAGTATCTAATACTATATTGGATATATCACACAACTGAACGATATTATTTACTGAGTGACGAAATTTGGAAGTTTGTTCATAACTGTATAACCCACCCTGTGGAGGGAGAGATTGATAACTGAAGCTTTATTTATCGAATCAGCTAGGAATATATAAAATAGGAACGATTCAACACCTGTCCCGGACATATGGGGAATTTTACTGCTCATACGACAAATAGGAAGGAAGAGACAGAAGTATAGAAATCAAGTTTTGAAGCTGCATAGTTACAATTGATATGATTGTGAACAATAAATTGTGTTTGAAACTTCACTCAGTGAATAATACTGTTTCACTGTGTGATATATATCCAATAAACTAATTTAAATGCTATTCTAGATAAATTATAAGTGTACCATCTACGAATTTATTTTATTTTGGGAATTACACAACCGAGATCGAAGCATACATCATAGGAGTAACAAAAAAGTTTACTCTGGTCAATTTCTCTATTTCTTGGCGAGTTATGGGTGATTATATATCCACAAACTGAACTTTGTTGACCCCACTGGCCATGACTTCTCACTCGGACTTCAAGCAAATTCATCCTGTATTCAGTCATTGGTGAACACCAGATTAATTGTCAAATGTTAGTTTGCAGGAATTTAACTGGTTTCAAGTTTGATCACAAACTGAGAACCATTATGGAACCATTCGAAACCATGGTATACTGGACATATGTTTGAACTCCTCAGTAGTTTTTTAGCGGGAACCAGTAATTTATTCGTTATTGTAAAATAACTGTATAAATGGTTTTGATTTCTAGCTAAATTGCTGCTTGCTTTTTGCGTGGAAAAATGAATCTTCAGCTTCCAGGTTAGCCTTTTGTGTCTTAGATTTTTAGAGAGATTTGTAGCTCATGTAGATGATATTGGTCCAGTTGTGTTCTTTAAGCTGGGTGGTTTAGTTACCAGACTTCCATTTTTCTTTTAGTCAACATCTTCAGTGCATATTTCAATTTGAATTAAAACTTTAGAACTCTCTACGGGTCTATCAAAGGTATCTCCTATTGACCTTACACGTGAGAGAAAATATCTAGAAACAATTAGTCACTCTTAAGGTTGCCAGGATAATTCTGCAGTCTTACTTCAAATTGAAGAATGTACTGAGGGTATTTTGTCTAGAAGGACAAGAAAGCTTTTCAACTAAACCAACCAGTTTAGAGAACACTACGACACTAATTAATACTTCTGTTTTCTCAGTACAGAAATTGTAGCTGAGCGATCTGTTGTATAGTGTAGTTGTGCAGAAGTAACGGTAATAACAATCCAAGGAATTCCAGTACCATCATCACCGTTTCAACAGAAACCGACTGCCATCGAAGTGGTTTCTTCCCTGAACCAATATCAGTTAGATAACCATTAAAACCGTAATACAGTGAATATTTATTTCCTAATAGTTGAAGAATTTTAGCCAAGTTGTATGGGGTATTGGTCGCGTTGTATTTCATATTCTTAACATGATCTTCTAGATATACTGATCAAGAGACTAGATAGTAATTCATTCGCTGAGCTATCTCAGATTACTTGATGCATTATATGCAGCAATCAATGTATTCATGAATACGTGCTATGACATGCTTAAAGGTGCAGTAAACATTGTTTTAATCCTTTTCTGTGAATTTATTATTCACTGATTTTTGTGTATATATGTGTGTGTATGAGTAAGTATCTGCAATAATTTGTAATCATTTTTATTAGCGTTGACAACTGGCATCACATTTCACTCAGGTTCTATTGTTGTTGTTCGTCGTGATCATAATTTCAATTGGCTAGGTGTTGATTGCTCATTTCTGTTGATAAAAATGTGTTAACACCATTCCATAGTTCTATCGATGTAGTGTTTCACATGAATTCTGAATAAACCATTAATTTCAATCTCATTATAATGTTTTGTTTATTATGATTTTTGAAACACAATTGACCTCTGCTCCATTGTCGTAGACACAGAGGTTTCGAACAGTCAGTCAGAGGTTCAGAAGTCGTTGCATTTACTGAAGTTTTCGGAATTAGACTGTATCACTATCACTCAGACACTGGCTGGGGTGGGAGGGGGTGTTGCCGGCTGGAAAGGCATGTGCATCGTTGTCAAGTTTGATCACGAAGTGACCTCAGTTACAGAACCACTGAAAATGACGAAGTACTCGACAGATAATTCATTCTTGCTTGGCTCCCATCAGCAATAAGCACCTGCAAGCTAAACAGGGATCAGACCATTCTTGACTCAGTGGTATGCAAGCTTGCTTTGTAACACGTGAGCCCTGGCTTCAATCTTGTGCGGTCACATATGCTTAGAACTGAAGGACCCTAAACAAGGATGAAACAACTGTCCAGCTCCCTCTGCTTTTGAATTGTTCTCTGACTAAAGTTCATCAGTTCATCATAAAACTTGAGGTCAGTCGAATCCCTGCACACCAACTCTTGAGAAATGTATGTTGTTGCTGAATTTCTGTTTTATTTTCGCCAGACAGTAAACCTTCTTGAAGTGGTAGTTCAGACCTTATTTGAATATACTGTAAAGTTTTTGTAGTGTTTAACTACTTTGTATTTAAAATAAGAGATTGTAGGATTCGCCAACTGACATATATATATATATCCATATAATGTGTGTTTGTTTGACAGTCTGTTCTTGGTGACATGTATCCATATAAATTGTTTGTTTGACAGTCTGATATATTTTGCTATGTATATATGGATAGGTATTCCATTATAATTAGCCAATCATGTTAAGACTGTTTATTGATTTGTTCATTTTGAATATTCGCTCTCACACTTGTGTTCACACACTTGTTCGAACATTCATATATATTTTTGCTCTCACACTCTTGTGGGACATTGATTCTCTTTGTGTTTGAAAAATAGAAGTATCATCGCAAACCTAGTGGTCTTCTGATTTCCGTCTTTCTTGAGTCAGGACTATTAAATTCTCGACCAGTACATAACAATAATTTGGCAACGAGTACATAACACCAACATTTCGCTTTTTGTTGACTTGCGTGCAATGTATATCGATGCCTAGTAATTTTGTTGAGAACAGTAGAGATATATTCATTGAGACGGAGTACACCCAAGGGTATGTGTCATTCGCCATTCAAAATCTTAAAAGGTTAAAAGCCAAGATCACAGATTTTCCTGATTAAGAATTGCGTACTATTACCAGAGTGATTTACGAATGCAGCAGTTTTTCAACTGGAAATGTAAGATTATGTTGGTGCTTTGATTAGGTAACAAAAGAAATGACGATATATAATCATCAGTTTGTGACATTTTCAACTTTTCTTGTTACCTTTGAAATAAAAGTGGAAGTAAAAAGATGAGATGGTGGTGCAAAATGATATAATTGAGGATACCTATGCTGTTAAAGAAGTTTGCAGGAGAATTAAACAGCTTTGCCGTCTTTAGGGAGAAACCAATTAGTTTAGACGCATCTTGTTTCGAGTCTGTAACTGGTGACTAGCCTACTACCTACTACCACTCTGAGAAGTTGTTAGAACAAAATAGTATCTGTTTTGGCCAGAATTTATAGTAATTCGGTATCTCACTGTTTTTAGGTGATCGTCGATGACGTTACTCGATATTTTGATAAATTTGAAATGATGTACTCGCGATATATATAATGTGTGTCTATATAAATATATATGATTATAATTGTCTCTTTTTTCTATGAACGTTATTCCTCAAAGGTTGTGTCGGTGGTATTTTGATTATTACTGGAAGTTACGGAAGTGGCAAAAGTACTCACTTAGCTGCATTAGCAATGTCGTTGGCAAAAAATCATCAACATTTTACAACTAGTGATTCCAAGGACTGTTCAACAAGCAGCAGTAAATCATCAAAATCTGTCTTGAACAGACACAGTTTAGAGAAATACGAAGTTTTAATTCATTTTTGCAACGGTTTACCATGCAAGAATGTGTTACCCTGTAGACAATTATCTAAAATACTTGATAATTGGATTGTATCTCTCATTAAGCAATTGCAGAGTTTTACCAGGTTTTCTGCCACTCACAAAACATACCTTTTCAAGGGTGATGCTCATTTCAGGCGTTATAATGGCTTGCATGATTATCGAAGCTTGAAGTAAGTGTATTTAACTGTCAGTATTTATATTCACGAATGATTTTACATTATTATTATTATTGAGTAGTCTTTAGGAAGAGATTGATTTGATGGAGCCAACATGAATACATATTTGTACCAAAAGATTCATTTAAAAGTTCGAAACGATGTGGAACATTATTATTGTTGGTTAGGATTCCGTGACAGTGTTCACTTATAATCCCATTTATGTTTCAGTGTGAGATCATTATGTTCATTATGCTTAGTAGTATTCAGATTCAGAGTTTTGCTAGTCATATAGCTGTCTATGATTAAGCAATATAGAGGTGTGCGTGACGCAAATGGACACAGTCATTCAGATGCGGTTACTTGATATCAAAAGGAAAAAACGTGACAATTACCTACACCATGGAACTAATGGGTTTGAAATTTGGAAATGTATAAATTGTTATTAAAAGAGAAACAACGTGGTTAAGCTTCTACTCGATAAGTGGGAAGATAGGAGTACAGTAGTGAAATGTACAATAGCGAGGTGTGAGAGTGATAGTTCATGAATAATCCCCGTGCAGGCATTAATGAAAACAAAACGTGTAGAGTCTCTTTTTGGCGAATTCATTTTCTTAGCTGTACAATCGCAAATGTATATGAGTTATTTTTGTATGCGTGTGTACATTAAGTTTGTCAAACAAAAATACAATTGGTTATGGTTATTTTAACTAAACATGTGAAAGTTTGTAAGTTTGGGGTAGAGTTACGTAATACAAAAACGGTCAATTAAATAGGGTGTTAATGAAACTAGGGTAGTAACAAAGGTGATGAGTTGTCGCAAGCAGTTGTTAAAAAAGAGTTGCGTAATAGTATGAATAGTTTGATGATTGAGTTCTACTCAAGGTATACAGAAACAAAGCAGAGAATACAAAATTACGTGAGAGTTCTAAATGAATACAAGAATTGTAGAACCTGGGGTTCTGGTGGGAAGCCGTGACCAGTAGTGTACAGCAGGTTGACGATGAGGCAGTAACTCATCGAAGAAGACATTGCGAAGTGGTCGCGCTATGTCGTGAATTGGCAGAAGTTAGAATTCAAGGACCATTGGATCGGGTCCCAGTGGCTCAATGGTCTACGAGCTCGCCTTGTAACCAGAAGGTGCTGGGTTCGAATTCCGGTGGGTGCCGAAGTGGCAACTCGAACTGCTGCACTTCGGTGCCAAGTTCTATGTTGAATCCGGTGGGTGCGTACTGCTGAAGAGTCCCAAACTAGGACGAAACAGCTGTCCAGTACTCCCAGGTTTTCCAGTGGTTCTCTAACTGATGTCAGCTCATGATTAAATCCTCCATGCAATCAAACAAAATCCCTACAAAACCAATACTTGAAAATTGTAGAACTCTCACGTAATATTCAAGTGTTGGTTTGTAGGGATTTGATTGCGATTGCACAGCTAAGGAAATGAATTCGCCGAAAAGAGTGATAATTGTTAATTACGTACTGAAAATATAAATAAACAAGTAGGAAAGAGTTTAAGACAATGGTAGAATAAGAGAACGAGCAGTTTTTCTTTCTGTGTTCGGAGTTTGTGGTTTTGTTGAAGAATCACTGGCGTTTCCGCTATACACAAGTGTCGAAACATAACACATGTTATACCATGCAGCCTTTACCTTGTAAATAACTTTAAAAAAGGACTCCGTTGGAGATGCGTGCTTTGAGTCCACTGAATTCTCGAAAGTTAAGCTAGTAGTTAACCTACAATACCCTGTCGATAACCACGGTGGGTAATATTCTTAGATGCATTTAGAAAGTGTATGTATGTGCCTCCTATACAACTAGCTCCATGGAACCAAATGAATTTGTAAACACACAATGAAGTAATAAAGTAAAGTAGTAAAAAGAAATATATTAAGATTTAATAGTGTGAAATATTCCCATATCATGAATTAAAACTCAATCTGAACGAAGTATATTCTTCTCAATAATTTCCTCCAGGTTCTTACAGTTATAAAATATAATACTTATGTCGTTACAATAATGGCCAGTTGTTCGGCGGATATAGAGATTCTTCAGTGCTTTAACATAACTTGTCAGTTCATTGTGCGGTGTGTACAACTAATCAGGCCTTTAAACAACAACCTTTCAAAAGAAATTCACTCATCCTATTGTTTCTCCACACTGGATTTTCATTTATCTGAGCTATTTTTGCCATATGGATTCATTGAGAAATACCTTTTTCTCCCTGGAGTTATAATCTTTTCAAAATTATTTGCTTGTCTACTTTTGGTAAAATATACCATATTTGGTATTATTCCTGCCCATTTTAGACTGAAAATATTCTATTTCAAACAAATAATCAGTTTCCTGGGTTGTATACGAAAAATGAATTATGTCTTCTTAGTTGACGATATTGAATATCTTGATCCATTCCTACTGGATTGGTTGCCGTCACGACTACCACAAGTAAGTTGACCATAATAAAGAAATTGACATATTAATGTTGATACCCTCTGACATAGTACTGTGCTGACTGACTGTTGTCGATTATCTGGGTGATGATTGAAGGTGAAATGGATATCTGAGTCACGGGAGGATTTTCCCCTTAAACTTATGAATTACTTCTTCTTCTTCTTCTTTCTTTACTTCGGCTATCTCCTACGGGAGGAACCGCTTAAACTCATTTTAAGAGGTTGAGATTTGGATGGAGGTGTCCCCACCCTTATGAATTACTATCTCATGCTGCATCAGTTAACCTATGAGACCCAACTTCTCCCCAGGTCATTGATTCACTGTAGTCACCATGCGTAATACCCAGCTTTGATGTGAATAAATAAAACACTGCTCTCCATTTATCATCACACTAGCTGCTCAAGTAGGTCTCCTCTTGTCAGTTTTCTAACTACCAGTCCTTTGAGTTCCGAGTGGAACATAAACACTTAGCAGCATATTTCCATTTCACTCTGTTCTCTGCAGTCATCTCTGGCTGGTTCCACCATTTGCATAAGCGTTCACTTCCTCTTCACAGGATCTCACTCACATCGGCGTCGGAACCTCATTCCGTAGTTTCCCATTAGGATCTACCTGAAGGTCTGGCACATGATTTCATGCCATGGTCTCCTCGACATGTGTGTCCAGATCATGTACGTTTCATTCCGCGGTTTCTTCCTCGATAGTTTCGTGGCTGTTTTGTTGCTAGACTTTCTTTTTGCCGATCTCTTCTTGCTGGCTGTCGAGGGAAGGTAGCTGTTGAAGGAAGTCTGCATCATTCCTAATCTAAGAGTAGAACCTGGGGCACTGTGGTAGAATTTGATTTCATTTTAGATAATTTTGTTTCAATTATCACAGTGATGCAATATCAATAAGTGGATGACGTTTTGAACATAAAATATTGCTCATAATCATATCAGTTTGGTCACGTGGCTTCATAATTTGTTCTGATAAGATAAAAGCTGATAGTAGATTAAAAACTGGAGGATGTCATTCCCAGTAGAGAAGCAGCGTCAAGTGAAACAGACAAAACCTCTGCTGAACAAATCTGAGCACAATGTGCAGTGACACTAAAACCCCAGAAGAAAGGAAGAAACAATTTATCACAAAAAGAAATAGCAGCACTAAAAATCTTGAGGAATGAAAAAAGCATGATAACTGCAAAATCTTACAAGGGTAACACAACAGTAGTCATGGTCAAAACCAGATTATGCTAACAAGGCTAATCAAAATATTGAAATGTGTGAGGAAGTTGAAACACTTGTGGACACTATTATGAATAAGATCAAAAATCTACTGGTGATCTAGTACGCTGTATGAAGCCGTCTTTGGGTGAGTCAGGATGGTTTAATCTAATGCCTAAGGTTAACAATCGTAACAGAACGTAGTGGACTCTCAGAATTCCATATGCATGATATCCTATTAGGCCAACAGCTGACTTTAGTAACACTGCGACTTATGAGTCATCTAAATACTTAGCACCAATATTATATTCCATTAAAAATCGGTGAAATTCTAGGCTAACTACCTTCTATGTAATGAAACAGAAGCCAGAGGAAATTCATTTAGAAAAAGATGAAAAATTATTAGTTCTGACATAACTAGCTTGTACATTATTATTCCGATTAATACAACTGTGGAGACAGTTAGGAACGCACTGGATATTGATCCTGAGCCCAAAAGTAGGACAAGCTCTTTGTTGATGAAATAATATTAAGTGTTCGGCGTTATCTAACCTCATATTTATTCTAATTTCAAAATAAAATATACAAACGAATTGGGTGGCAATGGGATCTCCAATATCCTCAATACTTGACTGGATCCCCATTAACAGTCGTTTATGTGCTATGAGGCTGGAAGGTTATACGAAAGTAAGGAGTGGCAGGTCAGATAGGCAGTGTCTGTTTGTTGTCTCTGCCTATGCACGGACGGATTGCAACCCGGTTGCAATTAAGGATGAATTCTACTGCCAACTGAGCTATCTGTTGAAACAGGCGCGTCGGAAGGATATCGTAGTGCTGGCTTGGGAATTGAATGCACAGGTCGGACGTCTAAGCTCAGAGGAGAGTCGTCTAGGTGGTCAGTGGGGCTTACATGGTCGCAGGTCACATAATGGGAACCGTCTTCTGCAGCTCTGCGCACATCACAACCTATTTCCAGTCAAAACCAATTTCCAACACCGCCATCTCTGTAGCGCTACCTGGTGTCTTCCCCCTGCGAATCAAGCTTGGACTCAGATTGATCATATTGATGTGAGTTTTCGGTGGCGAGGATGCTTACAAGGCTGCCGCTCTTCCTGGAGTGCATGCCTGGACTCCGATCCTGCGATAGTGTGTGCTGGGTTCATGTTGCGATTTGGTGGGGTTCATTAAAGACGTCGTCTAAACGTTGATGTGAGCAAACTAGTAGCACCTGCTACTTCTTTGAGTCATTTAGGGCGGTGCAAACTGCCTAGCTGGAATTCTCCATGTTCTGTGAACCAATGGTCGAATTCTTTTGGTGATCTGGCTCAAAGCTTTTCTCATTTGTATGCACATGCATTCACTCTTTGCAATCCTACAGATTCTTCAAATCAATAATTGTTGTGTATGTGTGTTAATGGCTACAAAAATCTATATTGAGTTTTACTATTGTTGGTAAAATACATTGTATTTCACTCATGTCCTATGATTGTTTTGCTCGTATATGTGTTCTTATTTTGTTGCATTTTTTAATTGCCGTCATCACATGAATGAATCAGTTCTGTTTTCTAAAACGTGAGAAAGTCATAGAGTTTCGGTTAGCTACATTTATCGAGTGATGGAAATTGAGGAGAGGAAGGCGTTATCAAAATATACTACTTATAAGTATTAAGTTATTACTAATGGTGTATTGTTAACAGATTTTCGTTCCGGGTGTTTTTCTGATAAATCAAATTTTGAATTGGGTTTGTAGCCACACTTCATTGGAGCTTGTCTCACAAAATGAAATTGAGTAGTCTTCTATGTCATTTATGGAAATCTGTAAATGTTGAGTAGTAGTATACTCTTAAATGTGTGTGTGTGTGTTAATGTTAGTCACTTTATCCTAATTTCAAGTGAGTTATTGAATCTTTGCCTTCGAGGTGTTTTAACAGGATATTTAGTATTTGTTTTCGATACATCCATTCTTCGTAGTGTTTGAAATAAAAAAAGAAATTTTGTACATTAGGATGAGAGTGAAAATTGTTCGACGTACTCTTAGAGTTGATACCTGATTGCGGACTTTTCATCATCAGTATTGTTGACACCTTCTGCACTAGCTTCATTAGAAAGTTACAAAATCGTTGAGAACACCAAAACAATTTCCATTAATCGTATTATTCCCAACATTTTTCGCATTGTTAATCATATATTTATGCTATGTTTTAGTACAAAGCTGTTATATACAATGCTTCAGATAGTAGTAAGACATGAAGTGGGAGTTGCAAAACCATGTATTTATGTACTCCGTTGTCATTTAGTCCATATCAGATTCCTTATGGTGTGAACATTTTGCCTTATTGTATGACTATTGAGTTATAATGATGTTTCTTTTCTCTTTCAGAACATTCACTTTATTTTCACTTGTGATTCAAACTGTAAAATTATTGAAAACCTAGCTACTGGATACAACTGTCAGTTGTTTCGTATTAAAGAATTGACATCAGAAGAACGTCGTGTTGTTTCACTCACTTATTTACGTTCCAATGGATTGTGTTTAATTGACTCCCAACTACTAAATCAGGTTAGTTAAGCAAACCATCAGTTGATTACAAGTGTTATATTTTATTGAGATTATTTCATGAAATATTTTTGACTGAAATAAATCTTATTCTGCTTTTAGATCGCCGTTTCGATTGCAACTCATGAAACACAAAGTCCGATGTATTTAGACTTGGTTTGCAGATATATACGATTGCGTAAAACACACAAAGAGGTTTGTTAAAGTTTTTAGCCTTATTATTTCTTCTGATCATTTCACTTTGTAATCTCTCTTTATGTCCTTATTTAAGACTGTTTCATATTGTCATTTGTCACGCTATTGTTTTTCGCTAGTAACTTACACCAACAGTGAAGTTTTCCTGTACTTTCATCCCCACACTATCCTTGCGCCAAGTTTCTATAAATAACATTTTTCAAACAAAAGTATGGTGTTGATGTAGTACAGTCCTTTTAGATAATCTTCGTGATTCAGACTTCTGTAGGACTGAGGGAGAGCTAAGATCTACCTTTTCTTTGAAATCTCATATCAGTTCACACCAACATCAAGGACTAGACTTATGACTTTGGCTATTGCCTAGTGGTGGTGACCTGCTTGAACCACTAGACTAACTAAATTCTCCATCCATCAAGTCTCATCATCTTTACTCCATTTTAAATTCTTCTAATCTTCTTATTACCATAATAAGTCTCAATCTATACTAGTGTACAATTTCATACAACTTTTTACCTAACTCTAGGAATTTTTCGAAGAAAACTGAGGAGGAACATTGTGAAGTAGGATTGAAGAAGACTTAGGGAGGAACAAAATTGCTTCATATGATGTGTTATCAGTTATTATATTCTTTGAAAATTCTACACAAGGGGTCAATATCTTCCAATGGAACTCACCGAAAATTATGTATTATCGATGAACCTATTGTAAAAAATTATATTTGTAAAATCTCAGCGATATTGAAATGAGTAATTCCAACGTTTCGTTCGGCAATCTGGTCCGAACTTCTTCAGGGAAATTAATCGAAATTAACATAACAGGTTTATATATAAAAGGAACATCTTTAGTTTTTAAAAAACTTTGTCCAATCATGATTTATAAAACAAATATTAACAAGTATAATAAACAAAATTGTATGAGTTGTGATCAAAATTTGACCGCAGACTTACAAATATTGATCTACCTTTGTTAAACACTTTAAACACAGTGTGTATGTGTGTGTGTGTGTGCGGATAAACAGTTGTAAAACAATGTCTTAACGTCTCCATAAGTAGATATAGACAGTCGGGAAACTTTGACCAAGTATTATTAGTTAGTGATACATATCCATTCTTATTTATTAATTAATCAGGATTTCCTATGCGTCATCCAACATCACACCTTCATGTCTGTTCAAACTGTTAGTATCTAGAATTTTATGATTAGACGTATTTTCGAAATTATGGTGTTTAGGATTAGAGTTTAGTTGAAGCACCCTGTCAAACTCATGACTTTGTCTTCTTTCTGAAAATTGAGCTGCTTTATTCGACCTACTGAAGTTGTCAGGTGACTGGACAGCTACGAATTTAGGGTACGCATTTTGCTGCAGACTGTCTATATCTACTTATGGAGACGTTAAGATATTGTTTTACAACTGTTTATCCGCACACACACACATACACACTGTGTTTAAAGTGTTTAACAAAGGTAGATCAATATTTGTAAGTCTGAGGTCAAATTTTGATCACAACTCGTACAATTTTGTTTATTATACTTGTTAATATTTGTTTTATAAATCATGATTGGACAAAGTTTTTTAAAAACTAAAGATGTTCCTTTTATATATAAACCTGTTATGTTAATTTCGATTAATTTCCCTGAAGAAGTTCGGACTAGATTGCCGAACGAAACGTTGGAATTACTCATTTCAATATCGCTGAGATTTTACAAATATAATTTTTTACAAATGTCTACTTCTCACTCGGCGCCCAAATATTATAGAACTATTCTGTCAAATCTTGACTACAGTTCATTTGATCGATGAACCTACTTTTTCAAAATGGAGATATTATTAATATTATCAATCATAGCATCTATTACCACTATGCAGGAGGTAAAATGTGAGCCCGAGAACCTCGGTGGCAAAGCTCCTGACTTCAGAACTAGGTGATAGTGGTTCGAATCTCAGAGGGGACGTGTGTTCTTTGAATGTCGCAAATCCTCCTTTCTGATAAGCACTAGCAAGACAGAAACTTGAGTTCAGGGCTTCCAATCACCTAACATCAATTCAGAATGCACCGCTATGACAAGCTACCTAGCTTGGTAACTACATTGCAAACCTGACTGGTAACATTCTGTCTGCACCAATACCAAGGACTATGTTCATGATATTGGTGACCACTCATTGTAGAAGTAGGAAGTATTAAAGCAAAGTGTTATAAAATTACCTCATAGATTTGTTCATCCTTAGTTGTAAATGGATTATCGCACATTGTTTACGAAGGTTGTTTTTGAAAATAGAAAAACCGAATTTTTACAATTGAAGTGCAGTGTAGGGTTACAAACATAGTGATCAGTGTAATTGTAAGTTACGTCTGTTTATTCTGCAGGTATCAGTTATATTGAGTAGTATATCCGAATGCTAACTTCAATAGCTTCGTTTCTTCAAGTTAGATCACGAATTGGTATCAATTAAAGAACCACCGAAAATCGGGGATACCGAATGGCTGCATCGTCTTAAGCTGAGACTCTTCGGCAATACGCACTCACGACCCCACCAAGCATGGAACCCAGAACTGTCAGATTACCAGGCGAGCTCCTTGACCGTTTAGCCACTTGGATGGAACCTAAAGGCCCATGAGTTCTAACTTCTATCAATTCGTGATATGTAGCATGACCGCCAACCAATGTCATTGGCGAGTATTTTTCCTCACATGCAACTTGATGAACTCCACGTATTCTCACTAGAAATCCAGGCACCTTCATCCTGTTGGCAATCAGTGATGAGCATTAAATTAGTATACAAGTGTTGCTTTGAAATGACTTGATTAGTTTCCAGTCAAGCCACAGGCTGGTATCAACTAGAAACCATTCCATCTTACTTTAATCTCTCCAGCCTTAATTTTCTTTGCTGTGTGATACGGTTATACAGATATTATCAGAAATACATGCATTTGAGTATACTAAATTAGTATAAATTGAGAACTGCAAACGAAAATATGCTCAATATGCACTCCACTTGTTGAACAGCTATCATCGATTTCTTTGTGTCATCAATTTTTTTGCATATTCATCAAGGTTACATGGTTTGTGCGTTGGTTATTGTCTGTTCGTACTTGACGACGTAGCTGAAAAATTCCAGTATGTTGTCATTTTGTACTAGTGACCTAATTGATATATAGGCTAGTTTTACTACTTACGTAAGTAATAGTGCTACGTAGGGCATTGTTATTATATATATATATATATGATTCTTGCTTATTTAATTCCCTTCAGTACTATAATCCTCGTTTCTTCTGCTCCAGTTGCACTGGTCACTTGTAAATTTTCAGAACTTTTCCAGAAAACATAGCATTACATACTTTCCTTTCTTTATTTTACTTTCCGAATGGAGCATAGTGAGTCGAGCTTAAAGGTTTGAAGTTTCACGAGCTGTGGTTTTTTTATGTGGTGGGTTTGGTTGCCTCACTTCTAGCCTTCCTTCTTTTCCCTGATTGACTATTGGCTAGTAAACTAGTCAGGGATTAGGAGTGCACCGGTGTGCAATCTACATTTGAATCCCTGATGCCTTTGTTTTATACAATACTTATGTCTAATTTTATAAGTGGTACATATATTGAAGTGTATTATTGAGCCAACTTTTTGACTAGGGGATGCTGGTGGACAATTAAAGTTGATGCAGAATACTAGCTATCATTAATAACTTGTTGTGATAAATAAATGAGTTATTTTTTGCTGAAATTTTTTGAGTGGAGTTTTAAGTTTAGTAAATAGACTGTCTTTCCGTTCTTGTACTTCCAGATTTAATTTTTGTAGATAAGAATAAACATGAATAAAATTTACTTCGATATTTTTGCAGTTATGTGTCTCCACTTATTTTAAACTGATAATATTTTGACCCAGTTCTCTTCTGCACCCAGTCGTCCGAATAATGGACTCTCTTACATCATTATTCCAAAAGAGGTTGCTAGATGTTTTTACGTCCATCCGGTGACATCACCGTGTAAGCAGTTCTGAGGTCCAGTGTGTGTAGATATTTTTCATATTTCACTAAGTATTGCTACGAGGGATGCCGGCTGCAGTGGCTTCAACATGTACTACAAATCTCATCCCAGAGGCTGTCATACTTTTTACCGTTCAACCAACCCTGAGACTAATTTCATTGAAAAAGTGGAGAGCTGGACAGCTCATGACGTGGCGCTCCGTGATTAATAATAATAATTGTGGTAGATTAACATATATTGATGAGTCACGACTCCCTGGGTAGCATCCTACTTATAGATAATCCGAACCAGTGGCTTCAGACGTTATCAGATGTAACTGAAGATCATGATCAGTGGTGAACATCCTGCAATTTCTTTCTTTCCTCTGGGTTTGAAAGTAATATGAAGTAATGAACACTACTTTAAAGGCTGTTGGTAAGTGTGCTTTCTTATTTTTATGATCTTGGTCCTCTATCCATCCTATATCATCTCATATCTGATATCTCTGGTCGGCCTGCAAAACTTGGGCTACCGATATCCATGCTGAAAATTCAATACTTGTAAAAAAAATACAGTGTGGAATCAAGCTGTAATCAAAAATAAATAAATATATTGTCGTTGCCATATCATCCATAGTCTCTAGTCATTGATTCTTGGAATCCCAAAAACCTTAACCAGGTCTCGTCTACACCTTTCAACGTACCTCGTTGACACCAATGGTCAAAGACTTCATGAACACATGTCAGGTTTGACCATCCATAACTCGTTTTCAACTTAATCCCATATCAGCAAACATTGCTCGTCGAGGAAGGCGGTCGTTCACCATGCGTACTGCTTTTCCTAGCTATCTCAATTGATTTATCTTCATAGCCGCATTGATATTCTTACTCTCCTTACCTAACACTGTACGCCTAGTCTAAATGTTGCTCACCACATTACACCACTTAGCACGATGGTTAGAATGCAAACATATGTGATCAAACACGGTTAGTCTCTTCACGTCTTCCACTTTCCATGGCCATGTCTTATAATCATAAAAGAGGACAGAGCAAACTTTCGTGCAGGGCACACGTCCTTCAATCGGTAACCAAATACCACCTCTACACCAGAGACGACATAAGTTGATGAATGCCCTATGAGCCTTTTTCATCTGTGCTGGGATTTTGTCAGCGATCCGTGGATTAAGGCTGATGCGGTTTCCCAAATGAATGAAGTGGTCAACACACTCTACCATTTCACTCCCTATCTTCAAGCTAGGGGTCAGTGCAGTACAGCATTCTATTATCATCTTACGTTTAAGAGGAGCAAATTGCATGCTTAACATTCGGAGATTTTTTCTGAAGCTGTTTAGAAGACTCTGCATTTCTTAAGTTTCTTCACCCAAGCTGACATATACTCTCTCATATGTTAATATATATCAAATGGAATTTTAAATTACATTGAATTTGCATTCACTGTTTGATCCTTTTAAAGTGATTTCATCTTTTCTCTTCTCATTATTTCAGGTTCAAGCCTATCTTAATGCTTTACCAACCACAGAGTATCAGTATGTGGAACAAATTATAAAAAGTGCTGAATTAGAGTGCGGACGTGATTTGACGCTAGCAGCGATTTGTCTACTGTATTTCTGTCGACAACCATTATCAACAAATGATCTTTTTCTTTTGTTGAATAAATGGTTATTCATATCTGAGGGTATGACAGAATATGAAACAACGTGGGAAAATGATGCCATATCAATGCTTTCAGTATTAAAAGATAAACCAACTAATTTAAACGATACTATTATACATGAAAATAATATCAAGAAGTTTCTGATAAATCCGGATACGAGCATGGCGTTGGGAGTGAACAATCCAAAACGCTTTCGTTTGTCTCCACTTACATTTCATATTCTTATTGATGAACTTCGACCATTACTTTCTATCTCATATAGTGACACAGAAGAGGATAGTCTGTATTCATCTTCTTTTGAATTATCACAGAAGACAGAATTAACTACTAAGATTTCCGTGTGGAATTTATGTTCAGAAAATTTATGTTTTATGAGTCAGTCTGTTAAGCAAAAGGCTTTGGATATTTCGCTGAAAATATTAACCAGTTCTCTGGATACATCCAGCTTTGATTGGTTGCGAAGTCCTGTGGAAGTGGCTGGTGATAGTAATTTAAAAGACGCTTTTGTTATGACTATTCACAAGACATTAGCTAATAGTCTACCTGATTTGGATGATAAGTTGTATCATTTAGTAAGTTTTCTATGCTTTACTTTTTTATAATTTCAAATCAGTTTAAGTATATCTTTAGACTTTCTGAGGTATACTGCTTTGTGATTGTTAGATGCCTCAATATGATTTTCACTTCATCATAATCGTGATGTTACTTGATTGGTGGTCTGTCTGTCTGTCTGGATTCAACATAGAACTTGGCACCGAAGTGCAGCAGTTCGAGTTGCCACGTTCCAAATAGCACACAGAGGTAGACAAGAAGATGAGTGAAGAGAATCAATAGAGTTTGACAAGTATAAGAGTGAAACAGAATGGGTAATGGTAGAAAGGAATATGAAAGATTACAGAGACTGAATACATCTGCCGGCCATTGACAACGATTTTGAGCCATGTCACCTATTGTCTCCAGCCATTGATTCCTAGAGTCCCGAGGGCCCCAACCCGGGAGTCTGCATCTCCCTACCTGACTCAGTTTAACTGTCAAGGATTTCATGGATTGATGCCATGTTTTTGTTTGGCCACCACTGGCTCTTTTCCAACCTGCACCTATATCAGCTAGCAATGCCCGTCGGGGGAGGCGGTGGTTAGGCATGCGCAGCACGTGACCTAGCCATCTTAGTCTATGTAACTTTATAGCCTCGTCGATTGATTTTCCCTCTTTGCCCAACACTCTACGCCTAACGTCAACATTACTTACCTTATTAAACCACCTAACGTGAGACAGAGATCGCAGACATCTATGATCGAAAGCAGTCAACCTTTTCATGTCTTCAACGCGTATTGGCCATGTTTCAGAGCCATAGAGAAGGACGGAGCGAACTGATGAGCAGTACACACGTCCCTTGGTTGATAACCGGATGTCACGCCTACGCCAGAGATGGTGTAAGTCAGCGAAAGCAGCTCGAGCTTTTCGGATCCGTGCTGAGATTTCATCGCCAATCAGTCCGTTGGTGCTAATACAACTTCCCAAATAGGTGAAGTGGTCAACATGTTCTATCACTTCACTCCCTATCACTAAGTTAGGAGTTGACGTGGTCCAGTCCTGTAGCAGCATCTTACATTTTGTAGGGGCGAATCGCATGCCAAACATACGAAGATTGCTGCTCAAGGTGTTCAGAAGACTCTGCATTTTGTCAGCATCCTCCCCTAACAGGACTATGTCATCTGCATATTCTAAGTCCATAAGACTATTCCCTGGTAACAAGTCGATTCCTAAGTCATTACGTTCAGTTAAGGATACTTCCATCAGCATATCTATGATGAAGTTAAACAGAAATGGGGAAAGTGGACATCCCTGTCGGACACCACTGGTTGTTACCAATTCAGATGACAATTCCCCATAAGCCCTTACACGACTACGTGAGTTTGAATAGAGTGCCTTGATTAGTGCAATGTACTTTCTTGGCACTCCCTTCACAGTCAGACATTGCCATAGTACCTTTCGATCCACGGAGTCGAAGGCCGCCTTCAAGTCAAGAAATATGACAATTGTTGGACGCCGAAAAGTGTGTCTATGTTCTAGAATCTGTCGAAGAGTGAAGATATGATCTATGCACCCTCTACCTGGTCTAAAGCCTGCTTGATTTTCCCTTGTCTGTTCCTCCCGAGTTCTGCTTAGTCTATGCATGATTACTGAGCCTAGGATTTTAGAGACTATGTTCGTTAGGCTGATCCCCCTATGATTATCACACGAGGACTTGTTTCCCTTCTTGAATATCGGTATAATAAGTGACTTACCCCAGTCTGATGGCACTGTCTCTGATTCCCAGACTTTGCCTAGTACCTCAGTTAATCTACAAACTAGTATGTCACCCCCATATTTAAACACCTCCGGAATAATTCCGTCGGGTCCTGCCGCTTTGCCTCGTTTCAAATTACTGATAGCTTTTGTGACCTCACTACAGACGGCGGACCAGTGTCTATATCCCATTCGGGTGTGGTGGATGGCGGGGAGGTTCAGTGTGGCTGTAGGCAAGTTAAATTGTCCTCAAAGTGTTCTTTCCAGCGTTCAAGGCGTCTATCCTGAGAGCTAATTAAGGAGCCATTTTTCTCAGAAATAGTCTCACTTATGAATTGCCTTCTCCCACCCGTTTCTGATGAGTCTAAAGAGTTGCCTAGTGTTGCCTATCGCCGATGCTTTTTCCATCTCTTTCGCCTTTGTCACCCACCACTGTTCACGGTCCTTGCGGAGACTTTTAGTAAGTTTCCTTTTGTGCAGCTTTCGCTCCTCATTGAATTCGGAGCTCGCCGGAATAAGTCTTCTAGCATCTATCAGTTCGGATGAGGCAGTCGAAATCCAGTGGTTTTTACTCACCTTTGGATTTGCCTTATTCACAGCTTTTACAGCTGTATCTATAGCTGACTGAATATTCTTCCAGGCTTCTCCAGGGTGAGCACAGCTGTCGAATTCAGATATGCGTTTAGCTAGTTCTTCCTCAAATAGGGATTTAGTTTCCTGATCGAGCTGGGGACGTGATGGTTTTACCGCCAGCTGTTTCCTACGTCCGTTCAGTCGTAAGCACACACGAGCCCGGACCAGTGCGTGATCGGTATCTACACACGTGTTCCAGAAGGAGCGACAATCTCCTACCGACCCACGCCAACGATAGCTTATTGCTATGTGGTCTATTTGTGTCCAGCGTTGGTTTGATGATGGGGGTCGCCAGGTTAAACAGTGTCTCTCCTTGTGTTTAAAGTTAGTGCTTACAAGAAACAAATGATTATCTGAACAGAACTGTAGGAGACGGTCACCGTTGTCGGTTCGCTGGCACGGAACTCCATAGGTGCCACCGACATCCTTCTCAGATTGACACAATTTCCCTACTTGAGCATTAAAGTCACCAGCTAGAACGACTATATCTGAGCGTTTAGCCTTTCTCACCAAACTAGACAGCTTTTGGTAGAACTCATCCTTCGTTTCATCCGAACTGCAGTCAGTGGGGGCGTAGGCGGAGATTACGAAAAGGCATCGGCGAGTAGTGCAGTCCTTTCTCCTTCTTACTGATCCGTTCAGACGGACAGCACACATTCGGCTATCTACTGGGATCCAGTCAAGCAATGTCTTTTCTGCCCTAGTACTCAAGCTATCCCTACGCCAGCTAATCCTCGTGAACTAGCTGTGGCATCTCCTGACACCCTCAAGGTGAATTTTGAAGATTCATCCTGTTGGCCAGGTGGGGTTAGGTGAATAACCACACTTGGGTCTTGTATGCGTGTTTCTGAAACACAACATACATCAATGGCTCGGATGCCAGGGTCTTAGCTAGTGATGCTTGTTGTCCTATTTGGCAAAGTGTCCTAACATTAAATGCTCCTATATGAAATTGGTGGCGTGGCTTTAGGAGACTATCGTGGTGGTTTTTTGGCTTCGTCGTTTTTAGTGGACACAGAGTGAAGAGGGAGTGAGGAGCCATCAAGTAGAGGAGTTGCATCAGTGGAAGGAAGGCAAGTAATAGAGATGAAGATGAAGACAAAGATAAGTGAGGATTAGAGAGGTTTTGTGTGCATTTCGGATTGTGAGGGCGATTGTTACTTCCCGGCTGCCCACACCGTGGAAGTTGGTTGCGTGACCGCAGAGCCCAGGGGACAACTGCTTGAGGCCGGTCACACGCGGCCTGTTTTTGTTTGTTCTCTTTTGTTTGGTGTGCCTCAGTAGCATACTTATCACTCCTGCCCTGTGACACGGCAGCAGGAAGCGCGGTCGTTGTTAATCCGGGCCACGGCCGATCCGGCATGAAATTTTGTGAATTTGTTTGATCATGGTATTGGATGGGTAGCTGCTTTTTGTTTAACCGCTATCCAAACAACCTGCCTGGCATGGTAGAACCTCAAGAGACATAAGTCTCAGCCAGTATAGCTTGATTAGGTCATTGCGGTGTTCAAGCCCGACCACCACGTCAAGGTAGCAGCTTTCGGTCGGTTAGTCCGAGAATCCAGGATGCTTATTTTATCCTGTTTGGTGGCACTGGTCACACGGATGTACGTACATCCCAGTTGAAGTATAGGTCAATGTGAGAAAGGGGAAGTAGACGCTCAATAAGCGCAAACGCAGCAGTGACCTTGGAACACTCATTTAGAGCATGGCGGTAAAACCAGGTGAATAATGCTATATTAACTTTATTTAAGGTGTAATGATATCTGGTTATTTTTAGGTTATGTCAGGGGTAGAATAATACTAGGCTTCGAAAGGAGACAGGTGTTAAGGTTAGGTTGACCTAATTAGAGTTGATTAGGCATAGATTAGGGGTAGATTGAGGAAAGATTAGGGTTAGGAGACCAGATTTAATTTTTAGGTCAACTGTTTTACCAAGGTCGTCTGTGCGTTCTCACCTCTTGTGAGCCTTGTCAAGAAAAATGATGGCCTTGTTTCTATGCTGGGTTTCGCTTCAATGTTTTAGACCGAAGAATCACAGATATCTAAACACTCGTTGGTTAAAATGAAATTTCAATCCGAACTTGTAAATCAACCATAGGAGGCTTATCGTCAGTTTACACACTTTGCATCAGATTCAATTGCGAGGTTCAGATGAAGATAGTTTATTCACTTACTTTGGCACATTTCCACGAATCATATAATGTCCAGTATGGGGGGCGAATTTCAAGTTTGACTTTTTTACAATCTGATATTAATCAGCTTACCATTAGAAACCATGCAGTTCTAGATTGCACAACCTTGTGCACCTTGTGGCTTATCAAAACTCAGAATGTGACGCTACGAAGTGTGTATATTATCATTCATCCACTGGGTTAAAACCCAATGAGCTGTAAACCTTAACTCCTTCGGCATAAATGATAGTAACTCAATAACTAGAAAGTTTCATCTTCAGAGTATGCAGACCAACCGTAATATCTACCGGGGATAAAAAATAACTTCAATTCTATTAGACCACCAGTTTCGTAAAAAAAGGGTGGAATTATATGCGATCATTTTCAACACAGGATGATTACAGGATAAAACTGTACTAAAAAGAGTTGGTAAGAGTTTATGAATGTGTATTTCATTTCTTAATCTAGCTTTGATCATCCTGTATTGTGAATCATCTCTGTATATGGGATTTATGTGTATTCCTAAAGGAATAAGTTTTTTTCATATTCACCCAGTAATGAGTAATGTGTCGCCTTTGTCCGCAATGATACGGGACTATATAACTACATATTTAAACAATTCATTGAGCTGTATAAAGGAATATAGATCGACTTCGTTATTCATCAATTCTTAGATTTCAATATTAGGAATTCTGTGTACTGTTTTTTGGAAGGTTATTCTTTGGGTCGCATCGGTGGTACAGCGGTTAGGACGCTCGCCGACCATGCACATGGTCCGGGGTTTGATCCCCGGCCGACGCACTCCCTTACCTCGCTAAGCCAAAAATAATGCTGGTAAAGAAGAAAGGTTGGGCATGAGGCTAGCAACCCCATCCTGTAAAATTACACACTGCTACAGAAACTTCAAGCCACTAGCTTGAAGCCTTATGTTCCACTGAGAACGTGAAGGAAAATATATATATATATTCTTTGGTTTGAAAAAGGCTCATCAACTAAATGTGGTTTTTCTTTGCTATGGCCATGCTGAAATTTCTAGTGTGTTGTGTTAGGGATGGTCACTGGTAGTCATTATTATATGAAGGTATTTAGAATTTGCAGTTGTTTAACTTTTATTTGACCGAAATATTCAGTCTGTATTAACGTGTTGGAGTTTAAGATGATAGGTGATGGGTTCGAGTTTAGGTGGGAACATCATCATTCACTGAGGACACAGGTGTATGCAGCTTATGAGACCCTAATGTAACTAAACACTAGTCCTGGATTTAACTGCTGGCAACCATCAACCAAATAACATGATAACTGTTAGTTGTTATTTTTGAAAAAGAAAATACGTATTACATTCAACTCTGGTATATTATGATTATTTTTTTCACCTTTTTTTCAAGCTTCATGCTGGTGAACTACACGTTATTTGCCATCTGCTCACTAGTCCTTCGTTTATTTCTAAGATGTTAATTGAACATCCTTCAACACTGATGAATTTTCTTGATGGATACCGTAAGTGCAGGATTATTTTTGCTTGTTGCAACTGTCATGTTGTGCCACTGTATTTTTTTCAGAGACTTGGTGTGTCATCAAAAGCATTTCTAACACACTGCAGACTTTCATCAACACTTGCCAGGAAAGATAACCAGCAAGGAGCTGCGGTAATGAACCTATCAATCATTCATTGTTCAGCACTTTTGTATTAGAAAATGGAAATGGATTAATTGCACACGTGAAGAGATTGTTTAGTGACACCAGGCCCTCGAATGGGGAGCGACAAGTTGGAGACGATTATATGAGTAGAAAATAAATACTTAATGCAGTTTAGCAACTTGTTTGAAGTGTCGATTGGCAACCTTTTTTCTACTACCAGGAACTCAAGGAATGAATAACAGTAATAATACAAATCCATTGTATTTGTAGAGTTAATATTGCTAATTTATATGCTACATAAATGATATTTCTTTTTTCCAGCTACAAATGATTTATTTATTCAACGAAAATGGAAAATTGCACTAGACATGTGCTTTTTTAATGATAAGATAAAAGAAATCCACAGATTTATTCAAAGAAACTATGAGTTTTTATTGAAGTAAGTTTTTGATAGTAATCTCTATAGTGTTTATTTTTTAAATAGTGCGGTGCATAAGTGGTTCACTAATAGAATCCTTGTCAGTTACGCGGGAAGTCTGGGTTCGATTTCCGGCTGATTCATTCCCAAACGTCGCCTAGTTTACTAGTTTCTGTGAGACTAGCAACGTCGCCCCTTTACTGAAGCTTGAAGTCCTATGTTTTACTAGGAACTCAAAGTAATGGAAAGAAAATTTTACTGCCTGGCTTCTAATTTTTCCGGGGTATATCTATAAACTAGAGAAATAGTGGGGTTGAGTTAGAAATTCCAACTCTTTAGGCGTTAGGTATACAGTTGTTTTTTTCACTCCTTCACGTTCCCCAGTGGAACATAGGGCTTCAAGCTAGTGACTTGAAGTTTCTGTAGCAGTGTTTATTTTACAGGATGAGGTTGCTAGCCTCATGCCCAACCTTTCTTCTTTACCAGCATTATTTTTGGCTTAGCGAGGTAAGGGAGTGCGTCGGCCGGGGATCAAACCCCGGACCATGTGTCTGGTCGACGAGCGTCCTAACCGCCATACCACCGACGCAAAACGTTAATATTACATTGCTGATATTTCATGCATTTATTCCCCTTGATAAATTTGAATAAAGCGAGAACAACATTGATTTGTGCAGAATAACATGGTACCATCATTTATTTCGTTGGCTTCTCGTCAGCTGCTTACAGCCTAAATAAATTTTCAGGTTTTAGTACAGAAACGTTTTAACATACTTGCAAATTTTACGTGTCAGTTGACAGTGTTTACTAACTGTGAAACTTTCTGTCAACTGACAACATGTAAAATTTGCAAGTATGTTAAAACGTTTCTGTACTAAAACCTGAAAATTTATTTAGGCTGTAAGCAGCTGACGAGAAGCCAACGAAATAAATGATGGTACCATGTTATTCTGCACAAATCAATGTTGTTCTTGCTTTATTCAAATTCCTGATATTATTTCAAAGATAGTATTCAACAGGTTGAAATTGGTGTTGTTTGTAGCGAACGATTTCTGTGCTGTGATGGCACAAAAATACAAATGCGTTTAGAAATTACTTGTCATAACTCTGGAACTTGGTGCGTCGATGGCACAGCGGTAGAATGCCTAACAACCACGCATGCGTCTGTAGTACGATCCCCGACCGAGGCACTCATTAACCTCGCTAATCCAGTAATGAGACTGGTAAAGAGGGAAGGTCGAGCATGAGGCTAGCAACCCCATCCCATAAAAATAAGTACCACTGCGACAGAAACTTCAAGCCACTAGCTTGAAACTCTATGTCCCACTGGGAACGTAAAGGAATAAAAATACTCTGAAACTTGGTGATCTTATTTTAGAACTGGATAACATTATCAGCCTTGGAACAGCAAACTTAACTTGTAAACTGTTAAATTGTATAATTCCTTTTGGATAACTGATGGGCAAATAAACTACTAAACTTGAAACTGTAGTCTTGTGAGGTGTATAATAAATAGGCAGTTGAATAAGTGCTTTTGTAGATTATTTTTATTTTCACTGATTTTGTTTTTTTCTTTTTTGGTGACATTTTCTCTTGATAGACGTCCAACTTTATTTGCTGAATTATCTATCAGTCAAAATTGTAGTGATTGGATTCGTACTTTAGGATTAACTCTTCTACAGCTAAGTGATCCTGATGCACAACATCTGACGGAGAGTAATCAAATTAGTATGTTTTATCGTATCAACTCATCAACTTCTACATTAATTCATCCTGTCCCGCCAAATATGATTTACAACCCAGTTGTTTCTTCAAATGGTTTCATAGATGTGCCTACAAGTGCTGAAATAAATTTATCTGTGAATTTATTGGTTTATGGAACTAGATGCGGTACAATCGGTTTTATTAACATTTCTAATATGCGAGTAAGTTATTTATTACTTGAGATAATTATATAAAAGTCGTTATCATCTACTTTTGAGCAAAAGTATTTTATTCGCTATCCTACTTATTCTGACAAAGTCACAAATGTCTTTTCAAATAGGCTTCAGACTTTTATTAACAGCTGCTTTTGCTTCATACTGAAGATTAGATATCCAGAAACTATTAGCAACAATGAACTCTGGCAGCAAACCAACTCAGAACTTGTTGCCTAAAAAATATGCTGGAGAAAATGGAGAGATGGATTGGATATACATTCTGCAGGGACTGTTAAGTGGTCACACACCACGTAGCCTCTCTAATAGAACTCAAATGGGAAACAATTAGTTTGATGATAGTGTAAGGGTGACATGGAGAAGATCATGTCGGGTGGAGATGAAACCTTATGTGTGATAATAGAGCCAACTTAAAAGGAATACATAGATTTGGAGTGAAATGGTGATATGCTGCTTAAACTTTATGTTCCATTCTGAACTAAAGGGAACAGCAATAACTTCCGTGATTATTTGTACGCTTTTCCTTCAAATTTATTTTGCATAATAATTCCCTTTTCTCTCTCTCTTTCTTCAGGATATACTTTCGTTTACTGGGCATACTTCAAGTGTTCAGAGCTTATGTCTCTTACAACCACTTTCTCCTGGACAAGCGAAAAATGCACAGTCATCACAACAAGTTTGGTTACTGACTACATCGGAAAATGGTGATGCTTTCATCTGGGATGTGACTGACCTTATTCATTCTCCTGAATCTAAAGTATGCAAACCAATCATTTCACAGATAGCCTCTTTATGTGGATACCATTATCTCTGTGTAACAACATCTGCTTGGCATTCAAAACGTCAAATCATTGCTACTGGTGGTTTAGATTGTACAGTTTATCTTTGGGATATTTCCAAACTTGGCTTTAGATCTGAAATTTCATCTACACGAAGTGGAAAGTGTAATAAACTTCATCCCTTTAAATCGTTGCATACAACAACATATCCAATTAGTTCAATGTCTTTCCGATTGCCTGATATTTCAAACAAGTATCAGGGAGATGTCAATCGTCTTCAGGATGTTTTGGCCGTTGGATGTTGGGATGGAATGGTTTATTTTTATAGTTTAGAATCCTTATCTATTGTAAGGGTAAGTTTACAACTTTATTCTGTTCTAAAAACCGTGTCTATTGATGAATGTGTTTGTTGTTGTTGTTGTTTTTATCCCGGTCTCCACTTTCTTTTATTTCCTATCATCTCTCACCTGTAGTCACTGTCTGTATCATCGTCGTCGATTTGTTCACTTGCTTATTCACCGGATGGTGGAAATATCTTAGCTACTATGGATAGAAAAGGTGAACTTATGCTTTGGAATGATGATATACTTTGGTATCAAACTGGTTTAATACAAGAATTTCCAGATGAAATCGATATGTTTTCTGATACAGATGAATCGAAAGCTTTGATTCCAAACCAGTCTGGGAGAATATGTTTTTCAAAGCCAACTGGTCAGTATATTTTTCAAACTGGTGGTGGTCAATTCTTAGATAATTATATCAATATCTGGGATACTAAACTTTGGGCAGCATTTGGTAAAGTTTTTTTTTGTTTTTACATGTTGATCTTTGAATGTATGTGTGAATATGTCCAGTTTGTTACGATGATTGAACGTACGACGTATTTTATATGGTATTTATTGATCTTTGAATTATTTCAAACTGTCAGTACCTTTAATGTAAGCTTGTGACCGAGTTTTACATTAATGTATGTTTATTTTATTGGTGGTGTCTACTAGTGGAATTCAAAATTTGCATTTAGACCCACTTGGGACTCATGAGCTAGATGTGCGTACATCTCCAGTGAGCTGTAGTTTTCCCACTCGAATATAAATCAGTTGATAGGAAATGTAAAATAACTTAAACGAACAATTAATGTGTGGTAATCTCAGACTCAATCGTCACTACAACTAAGATTGATTGTACCGACTGCATATGTCCACAGTCACTATACCTTCTGTGATCGATGTTATTGTAACATAAATGAAGTGTGAAGTAATCCGATTAAGTTTGATCAAGGATTCCTCACAGATGATTCATTAAAAACTAGAACAATCGTCGTTATTCATCCACAGTATTCCAACAGTAGACAGTATCTTAATGACCACTCGAATAATATTCTCGCATTGAGAAGCCACGAAAGGCAAACTGATAATGCAAGAAAAAGGGAAATGACCAGAACTTTAATGTATAAAAACTGTATTATGACTAGTTTAACAAAGTTACAACAGGAAATCGATCACACGAGTTCTGATCTAGGTTCGGTGTATGTCTTGTCTGCACTGACTCATATAAATATAGTCTCTCTATCCTGATACACAGTAACTGACTGATCGGTTTCAACATGAGACTGTGTACAGAAGTTCAAATTGCCTCACTCTATGTAGAACACAAACGAAGACAAAAAATAAGAAGAGATTCGAAAAACAATAATAAACGGAAATGTGAGATCATAAAGAGTAAATGCACCATTGAGAAAGATTTCGAGCCATATCACCAACCACCTCTAGCCATTGGCTCTTAAGATCCTGAGGACCCTAAGCGGGCAGAATACACCTTCTTACATGTCTCAAACAGTGTAAAATATAAATACGCATTGCATTTATTGTGATAGAACTGGGCTGTACACTTAAATATTTAGTTGTTTAATGCCACTTTATAGACACTGGAGTTCTTGAATATGGTCTTGTGAAAGAAGTTCTAGGGTATGAACAGTGAAATGGTATAGGGTTCACATTCACTCTTCAAATTGTTACCTTTATCATCGAGAAATATGACTTGCTTTCAGGCATGGCTCGTAGTCTAGTACACAAGCTTGTTGAATTGTATTCCACTATAAGTTACAAAGTATTCACCGTATATTAAGTTTATTCATAAAAATTAGGGACTTGGTAACGGGGGTGAAATTGTAAGCATGGTTTCCCCACAGGTATGTTTTATCTTGTAGTGCCTCTGTTCATTCTTATAGTGATTTGTTTATATAAACAGATTAAGAGATACATTTTCAGATGTATAACGAAGTTACATACTTTCGAATGTTTGTTGGTTTCAAATTCAAACGCGGATTGGTTTGGAACTAGGACAAAACAGTTGTTCGGTAGTACTCTAGGGTTTTCAGTGATTCTCCAATCGATATCAGTCCTTGATCAAACTTGAAGTTACACGCTTTATTATTACATACTCTACTTATACTTCTCTTCGCTGTTTCACTTTTCATGTGCCAATTTTTTCCTTAGGTCCATGGATTCATGTTAATCCATCTGTTGTTAGTAGTAATAATAATGCACAAAATTCAGTATACGTAACATGTTTAACAATAATGTCATCGAATTTTCACATTGCTCTGGGTTGGAGTGATGGTAATTTGACTATTGTTGGCATATACGATGGTAGGATAGTTAACCATCTAAATTTATCTGAAGGAGAATATCATTCTTCTGTACAGTGTATTGCAACTGTCAATATAAGTCTTAAATCAAAATACCGTGGTTGCCTTCTTATTGTTGGATATTCGTCTGGTGCTGTGAAGGTAAGCCAAATGTATTGTAGAAGGAATACATCTTTATCTTGTCTAAATTAATGACAAATGTCCTCCATATACTAATCTGATTCTGTCTCGTAAATTAGAACTCATGAACAACGATGTTTCTACAGATTAACTTTGTATGGTAGAATTGTTATGACTATGAACGACCAGTCATATTACTTGGTATCTGACGTAATAAATACGCCGAACAAAATGGAAATGAATAGGAAGCAGGCTGAGTAGACCATCGAGTGTCTTCGTGCGCCTCGTTCCCTCGAGTGGGGAAAGATAAGTTTGCGTCCGGTGACATAGAGGAGATCGTGTGAGGAAAGGACCGAAGCTTACGGGCAATCGCCAGTGGAGTTGTACGCTTTAATTTACATATGTTTTCCCCCTTATTCAACTACCAACAGTATGGAAAATGTCCTCTACTTTCCATTCTTCACTTGAAATACTACTGGAACAAGTATATTTCGTCCAATAAAGCCTCAAAAGACAATCTTCTTCAGTAGTAAAATATTACTTCCAATAGTCCTAAGATTTCATCTATTTGTAAAGTGTAATTTCACATGATGTACTTTTCTGTAATCCCTGTCTGTGTGTAATTCTAATTTATTATTATTATTCCTTTACGTCCCGAGTGGAGCCCTGGGCTAGAGCAAAAATACATAAACCAGGACTTCCTCTTCGTCCAGTCCTGGATATGTCAAACTCCACCTACCATGGAGTGGCAAAGTGGCTAGGTGAACTCCTCCAACCATTACACAAGATGGTAGTAAATCATAGTGTTAAAGATGTTTTTGAATTTATTGCTAACGTGGATGATATTAATGTAAATGGAAAGCAAATGCTTTCCCTCGATGTAGCATCACTGTTTACCAATGTACCACTTATGGAGACTGTGGAATTCATATGCCAACAGATACTAGAAAAACAGATCGACATCGGAATACCGGTTAGTAGTCTGAAAGAGTTGCTTTTAAGATGTACTATGAATGTACATTTCATATTTAACAACCTTTACTACAGGCAAATCGACGGTATTGCCATGGGTTCTCCGTTGGGGCCAATTTTAGCAGATTTATTTCTTGCCAAGATTGAAAATGGTCCATTGAAAGAAGTAATAGAAAAAGCTGATTCTTATTTTCGTTATGTTGATGATACCTATATTATTCTTGATGTGAAAGCTGACAAGAATGAAATGTTAAAAAAGTTTAACGATGCACATCCATCGCTTATCTTCACTTGTGAAGAAGAATATGATGGTGGACTACATTTTCTTGACGTCCAATTGAGCAGAAGAGAGGATGGTTCACTAAAGAGAGATGTCTATAGAAAACCTACATCTGTAGGACAATATACACATTTCCTCAGTTATGTACCAATCCGTTACAAAATCAATTTGGTCAGATGCCTGACGAATAGAGCAAGACGCATCTGTACAGATGACTCTCTAGAGAATGAGCTAGGATACATCCAAAATACGTTAATCCAAATGGGTTATCCTAGTAGATTTGTCAGGAGACACATGAATGCTAAGTACAATAAAGAGAAACCGATAACAGTTAAAAAGAAACAACTGTTCATCAAACTGCAATTTAATGGAGACGTGGCTAGTGAAGTCTTACATCAGAGATTATCGAGAGCGATAAAACGGACTTATACTGCCGCCACCCTCTGTTTGTCATTTTCCAGCCGGCCAATTTTGATTGCTCAAGTGAAAGATAAGTTACCTAGTTGTGCCACTTCCATGTGTATCTATAAATTTAGTTGCTCCTGTGGAGAAAGCTATATAGGCCGAACAACTAGACAGCTTAACAAACGCATTTTATCTCCTATATGGCAAACTCTTATGAAGCAAGACAAATGAAAAAACAACAAACACTCTATAAGCCTCCATGACCTTTACAACATGTAGTGACACGTTTATCACATATGAATTCACGTATTTTCCATATGACAAATAACATACATACACACACACATACATACAAATCTAATCTTTACAAATCAACTATAGAAGAGTAAACACAACAACAATTTGACATTAGTCATTACAAATATATGGGAGGACAGCTTACATATTTCTATTGGTAAAAATGTCCATAGACAAATGACCTTCAAATAAACTGACTTCATTTTATGTAAAAAATTTTTGACTATATATTTTGATGATTTATTATAATCCGAATAAATCTGCTGAAGAAGCTGTGGTTTACACGGCGAAACGTTCAGAAAAATCTTGTTTTGATTTTCTTAACACGCTGGGATTAATTTAAATAATTTATAATGAATCAATCTGACACGGCGCAAAAATTATTCCAGGAAATTCGTAACACCTACGGTCTGGAAACCTACAATCTTCTTCAGTTGTAAAATATTACTTCCAATAGTCCTAAGATTTCATCTGTATGTAAAGTGTAATTTCACATGATGTACTTTTCTGTAATCCCTGTCTGTGTGTAATTCTAATTTATTATTATTATTCCTTTACGTCCCGAGTGGAGCCCTGGGCTAGAGCAACACATCTCCATTTCACCCTGTTCTCTGCAGCCATCTTTAGCTGATTCGACTATTGCCCATATGCCTTTATTTTGCTCCCACACAATCTCCTCGGCGTCATCCTTGGACGCTCAGTAATTCCGACCAGGTGAATTTTATCTGTGTGCATGTGGAGATTCTCAGGAGTTCAAGTGTTCTAGATTCTGGTCACAGCTCAAAATCTCCAAATTGCTTCGCCCACTGGAGACAATAAACTTAAAAGTTTGAGTAACTTGAAAATTCCCATTCAGTCATAGAAAAGAAAAGGTGTTCAGCAAAGAGTTACTCTTTTCGGCGATATCATTCTCAAGCTGTACAAATCGCAAATTTATAGTAATTTGTCTTGGCAACAATAGGAATATTTCCAAAGATGTGTTAATGGAATTGTTAATTTTTCGACAAACAAATTACGTAATTTAGAAGGCGTTAATCGGTTAAGAACTAAAATAAAGTTACAAAAGTAGGTTGGGTGACGTAATCTGAATTGATACGGTTCAATGAAAAAATGAATGAGAGTCAAGTTAATAATCTGAGTAGAATTCACTTGAAAATGAATGAGAGTTAAGTTAATAAGCTGAGTAGAATTCACTTAAAAATAAAGAAAAATCGAGTTAGCAACAGTCGTCATGAGCGTAGAGATTTAATAGAGGGTGGGGGTAGAAAATAATGCAATAGACAAAAGTTTGAAGCAAGCTGTTCATATTTCAAGTCTATTAAAAAATTTTATTTTAGTTACTGAAAGACATATATATATATATATATATATATATATTCATTATCAGTACTGCCGTTATTTGATGCATTTACTTCTACTTTCTAGATGTATGTTTGCACATTTGAACCGAAAATCAATCCTGATAGTGATCATTACGTATATTTGTCACCATCTTTAATATCAGAAATACGTTTCACACTCATTGACACTTTATGGTCACATTCTCCTGATCATAATGTACATACTAGTGGTGAATTAAATAGTGGTACTTTATGCGTATCTGGTCTTTACTGTGTTGCTGCTTCTGGTGGTAGTAATTGTGAGGTTTGGTTTCATTTTATCGGTCGTCGAACTGGAAGTAAAATTATGAAATCTATTTGTTTAAAAGATCACAATGCTCCAGTAACTATGATTAGTTTTGAAAGTAAGCATTTTGCAACAGCCTCTAAAAATAGGGTAAGTTATAATTTATATTGTTATTATTATTAGAAATAGTTATAAACTCACGGTTTTAACACTTTTAATTCTGGGTTAGACTTTTGTCATTCCCTCACGTTCTAAGCGACGTGTAGGGCTTGAAACTTGAATCTCCAGTGGTACTCCTTGTTTTACGGAATGCGGTCACTAGCCTCAGCTTGAAACTTACTGTTTTCCAGGCTTACTACCAAATAGTAAGCTACATTGCATATATTCACGCTTTTCTGATTAGTATCGACAAGCGAAACAACAGTCCATGTCTTTCCTATTCCATTAATACAAACATTTATGATTAACTGACTTATTCGAGTAGCAGAAACAGGAGTATTAACCTTGCGTGACTGTAGAGCCCATAAGGCAGTCACACACACAGCCTGTTTGAAGTATCTTTTAGAGTCGCATCTGTACTGAGATCTTACCGCCGGCTTTCAATATACAGTTTTCGGGATCAGTCTTTCCTGAGCCTTCTCTCCCGAGCCCAGACACAATACACCTGGCATATTGGTTATCTAAAGGAAATACCTTACAGCTGTTACATACCTGTTCACCAGCAGTACAACTTTACCTACAGACTCTCAACATGATGTAAACAACTGGCACTATTATTGTAACTGCTTTTAGTCTAATCTCTATCCAAACGACCTTTCTGACATGGTAAGACTCGCACCAACAAAATTCGGATTTTCAATACAAACGTAAAGTCAGTTCTTCTATACGGATCAGAAACTTGGCGGGTCACAAAGAATATTTCCAAAAGGTTGCAGACCTTTATTAACAACTGTCTTCGCTCTATACTGAAGATGAGATGGCCGGAAAGAATCACCAACAAGGAATTATGGGAACAAACAAAGCAAGAACCAATCGCCCAACAAATATGCAGGAGAAAGTGGAGATGGATCGGACACTCGCCGAGGAGACCGCTGGGTGACATCGCGCGTCAAGCCCTCGAGTGGAACCCGAAAGGGAAGCGGCGTGTGGGACGTCCAAGTGTGACATGGTGGAGATCGTGTGAAGAGGAGTTGAAAGAATATGGACTGACATGGATGCAGGCGAAAAGTACAGCAGAAGCAAATAGAGACGTGCAGTTGAAGCCCTATGTTCCACTAGGAACCCAAGGGAGTAATAATAAAATAAAATATCATCAACATATCCGATGAACTGATTTCAGTAAATATATTTGAGAATACATGAATATATTCGTTACTTACTGGTTATCATGTCATATATATTTAAATCCTTTTATTTTGTTCTTTAGCAAGTTGCAGTCTATCATTATGATCAAAGAGAACGGACTGTAGCCTTGATGCATTTCATAAATAATGCTGTAGAAACAACGATAACCTCTTTACATCTAATGCATATATTTTGTGGTATTAAAACAGTCAGTTTATCGGTGTATATCGGTAGCAGTGATAACTCGTTGACCAATTGTGCAATAAAGAATGATGGTTATCAGATTATACAAACACTTCGTGCAAATAGATCTCCGATAGTGCGTATAGAATTTTCAGTAAGTTTGATTATAATGCATTAGAAATTTTAGTTTTATACGTATTACATGAGTTACAGATTATACAACTACATTTGATGATTACGTGTTACTTATGAAAACATTTGTCATTTCCATCGATGATAGATGTTCTAACCGACTTGTTATGGTTAAATGCTTGTTGCATACACATATGAAAGGTTTACTTCAGTACGTTAAAAAGAATCCATATACATATTTCACTCAATCGAAGCCTGCAATAAAAGACATTTAAGTCCTGAAATTCATCCAATAGCTGTACCATACTGTATACTTAACAGTTACTTTCAGTTGTATGCAGCTAGTGATAAAACGAAGTAGACTTAGGTGTTTTAACACACTTGAAGTGAGCGCTGAGTACGACTGTTCTCCTCCTCAATACGTGAATCTCTGAGTAATGGAAATATTACAAAACAAAGACTGTTCTTTGACTTTAAAAACGACTTTATAAGAAGGAAGTACATCATGTACATAAACATTTTTCATACAGATTTCGTTATAGCAGTCAGTCCATTACAACTGATGTAACTTCTCAAATAAATGAACTGGTTAACAAACTGAGGCTAACAGTTGGCTTCCATTTATTCAGCTTTCTTGTCTTTACCTAACGATGAGATTTCCCATCACAGCATTCAAAAACGCATCAGTAATGAAGTGCTTGTTGCGTCATGATATTTGGTTTATTGGGTACGCATCATAGCATAGTTTCATTGTAACGATTCAAAATCTAAATTCCTATGCGTTGCATTCTAAAATGACTTCACACTAAACCTTCTAATACTAGTAATTGTCTTTACACATATTTGCCACCTTTTTCTATACGCAGTCAAATCATATGTTCGTTGTTTCACCTGATGGTGAAATAAGTGCTTGGAAATTTGATAAATATGGTGTTTTACAATTCTCACATCGTTTTAATGTTTGTAACGATCTGCAATCCATGAATAATGATCATCCTGGGAAACTAGTTCAATTACTTTGTGTTGAGCGTTTCTGTGATTCTGATCCACGTTGGGATGGTAAGAAGAATTTTATGTAGCCGTTTTAACCATTCTAATTTCATTATATATATATATATATATATATATATATATATATATATATATATATATATAATCCTTTATCACCAGTTTACGGTTTAAAACTGAAGAAACATGGTTGGATATCCAATTAGACTTAAGTTTGACCTTATTGATTGACCATTTTTAGTTTTCAACTGTTAGTTCGCAGAAATTTGAGTAATTTCAGGTTGGATCACAAACATATATCGTTTAAAGGACCATTGAAAACTAGGGAGTACTAGACATTTGTTTCGTCCTGATTTGGGACTCCTCGGCAGTGTCCAATCCATCACTGCACTTTACCACTAAGATACTGGATTGGAATCCGATTGCCCCCATAAATCCTTACCCTAGAGAGTTAGTGGATAAAATGAACAAGTTTTTTGCAAACAGTTTTGAAGTTGGTCCTTCTCTTGCGTGATTAACCAGTGTAGTGCCCAAAAGACTGGCAAGGATGATGATAATACAATGCGACGTCTTAAATGAATACCTCAGTACCTTTAGCTTCACTGAGCTGAGAAATACCGAAAGACATACTAGCCTATGACTACAATGACCACTTTATGTGACAAAAAATGCATTAATGTATAAACCTTTTTCATAAAAGTGGAACTGAATTATGTTTCAATGGTAAAACACTTCATTCTGATCGGTTGTACGGAACACTAGATATTCTTATCATTTTTTTCATTCCTGTGCGTTCCTAGTGGAATATATAACTTCAGAGTTGCTAGTCTCACTCGCAAGCCTCTCTCTTTTCGCGCGGACGAGAGTTGGGATTTTGTCACCTGGGAATCGAACTCTGGACTACGTGAGTGGTTGGTGTGTATCCTCCCACTGAACCACTGACGCATCCTGATCATAGAGAGCGACATTAATCTAATAGAAAATATAGTTTGCTACTCTCGCTAATTTCTATAATAATACCTACTTCATAATTATAGGAACCTGTTGAAAGGTTATCAACGAAGAAAAATATACACTAATGTCTTGAAGTAAAGAAATTTCTTTTGTTAAAATATCTCAAAGTTAAGAAAATGGTGTACGTTTTAGAGTTTAATTTCTTCCTTCTTCTGAGTATTTACAACACAAGTGACTACTCTACATCAACTTTTTTTAGCGTCTACTAAACTGTATCCTCAGTCATCTGATTTGATTGATGAATTAGAATCAACAGATGAAGATGGAGATAAAAATTTGTTGGATCCAGATGCTGAGGTTACTACACCAAGTGAAGCTGACGCGACACCAAGTACTTATGAAGATTCTCAGGATGAGTTTTTTGAATGTGGATACACTGTAACTACTAATGCTGTTGGGGAGATTGGTGAAACTCAAATGCCTGATAATAATTCCTGCGATAAATCTTTTCATCTTCTCAATTCATCTAGGAAAGGCGATTTAGTTTACCGTGATAGTTGCATTGATTCAACTGTCCGATTTCTATGTGGCCTAATGGTATCATATGAAAACTCATCGTCGATAAGTCACAAGTCATTCAAAACTTTTACTATAGAACATATGCACCGTTTATTCCACAGTATCGTGGTACGCTAAGTGGACATTCAGGGCTGACTCCATGTGCATTGACTTCTGACTGTTCAACGGGTAATGACGATGACTGTGTTATTGTGACTGCTGCTGGTCAAACAGTCAATGATTCGGGAAGTGATATTCGACTTTGGAGTATGCCTTTGAAAACCCAAGCATTAAGCCGTAAGTATTTATTATACTGCCTTATAGATTAGTTAATTTACCAACTGTTCTTCGATTTCCAACGATATGTGACTGATTCATATGTCGTAATTTTTTAAGATTTTAATATCTTCGTACTAAATAAATTCAGATGTGTGCTGGGATAAAGTAGTAAGCTCACAACTTCCCTAAATATTTTGAATTTGTGGTGATGATGAGGAATTAATTTGTCTCGCTTCATCTTATCCTTGACTAAGAGCTGATACCTTGATGCAGTGGTCGGGGTTCCATATCACAATAACCCAATCACCTGGAACGAATGTGCTTGTAGGTCATACCATGTCGGAAAGGTCGTTTGGGCAGTGAGTAGACTAAAGCAATTACCATAATAGTGAAAGTCGCTCACAGTATATTGGGAGTTTGAAACAGTCATACTGCTGGGGAAGAGAGACATAACAGCAGTAAGGTGTTTCCCTTGGACAAGCAACAAGCTAGCTCCTGTTGTGATAAAGATCGACCCCAAAGAATTTACATCTTGACATACCCTGTCCTGGTTCATAGTCGGTGGTAAAAGCCTCATACCGACACTACACCAAAAGCCTCTTCAAGCAAGTCATGTGTGACCGACCTGAAGGCCATGTCTCCTTGGCTATGCACCTACATGACATATCTTCTTATGTGACTTGCTTCTTCGAAATAACATGAAAAACAATGTGGCAGTGTGTAACTGCTTATCAATCCTTTTATTAGATATATTACACAGTGATCTTTGAAGCTCGGCTTTTGTATTTCTGATTCTTTTCTGTATTTTGTCTCATCGTGTTGAATCACGAAGAAAAAGGTTCACTAAAACTTAGAACTATAAAAGTCAGCTTCCTCATAGTTGATCGGTCAGTGTAACTTTAATCATAAATAATAAATTGACTCCTCCCATAGCCTCATCTAGTAAATAATTTTGTTTTACTGAGTGTGATATCGAATTAGTAAACTAGTGTATGATTAGTACACGTTGCCGTGTACTTTTATCTACGAAAAAACAATAATTCTGATGTCAAATTGCAACTGATTAGCGTACGTAACAGAATTTAAGCAGTCCGCATAAAGTTTAGTTCACGCCCCTCTCTCTCTCTCTCTCCCTCTCAAATACACCTTTCAAGCACTTAATCTCTTTTTACCGAGAAATTAAATGCAAAATAACGCTACTTTTCATTTTATTATCAAGCATGTTATTTTATTTGTCTTTTTGACAGATTTCTGTACTGTTAGTTTACAACATTCATGTTTCACATCGATTAGACATCAGACGAAATTCTCTGTTATTTTTTATGTCACGTTATAAATTGATTGGGTGAAAATTGCAGATTGCACAGCAGTTCATTTAGTGTTAGCATGCGATTTCCCACTTCATATATATATATATATATATATATATATATATATATATATATATATATATATATAGTTGAGAGAAACTGGACAGATATTTGTTGATACACATCCTTAGCACGCAAAGTAACTGGTGAATAAAGAAGCTTTTAGATAATCCTTTGAAACTATACTTAATTAAATAGCTTTAGTACATAAACCAGTGTACCGCTATTCACTGCTTACTTGGATTTCATGTAGTGACTGAAGCAGGATATATTCGTAAGGAAGTTCAAAATAACGAAACGGCATATAATTTGTCAAAGTCAACAACTGATACTTTAGACCTTATGGTATGCGAAATACAGGGCTACTCTAACTAGAAGGTAAGGAATTATTGACTACGGTCAGGAGTTGATAGAACTCACAATCAGTAATAACGTTGCATATGTACTCAGCCTTCATTTCTGTTTTTACATTTAGCCACTAATAATACCATTCTCGTTGTTGGTCTTTTATCAGTGAACATACGATGCTGTAGCCAACTTTTTATTAATCAGTCTCGAATTCGAATACCAAGCTTCACTCATCCACGTAGTGATATAAACTCACAAAATAGTCATTGTTTTGACAGTCTTACTGCTTACTGTGCAAGGTTGTATATCATCTTACATATGACGTCTTTTTTTATCCCACTTGTGTTTCTTTGTCTGTGTTGTTGTAGTGCTGTGACAAAAATGTAAACATTTTGTTTAAACCTTTTAAATGTTTCTGACTACTTTGATCGATCTACCGCACCTAGATGGTTTTAAGTGTTGATTAGGACAGAATGCTAATCAGTGCTTCCCAGTCTTGAATAGTTATCTTCAGCATACTGGTAGATGATCAAAAGTGTTATGAAAGTGATCACTTTTATGTAAAACTAGTCAGTTAGCAAAATCGTTGTGACATGCTCGCACAATCATGGTGGCTAAATTTAGAATCATGTGCCCCTATCTACGACTTGCAAATATTCATTCAAATGTAGGTGAATAAAGCATCATCATTAATAGTGGTTATATCATCTTTTAGCAAGCCAAATTAAATATATATACTGTATATATTTGTATTACTATATATATTTGTATTATATTATTTATTATATTCTCAACCCTCCATTTTTACAGATCAACCAAATCAACACAGTGGACAGATAACATGTTTGACTCTACTGAAAATCACACATGACTACAGCATTTGTATATCTGGTTGTATTGACGGAAGTGTAATGTTTTGGTCGGTTAAAAATTTGTCGCTTGTGAACACTGAACAGATTTCACTAGCTACTTTAGTGCTTAGTGAGCTATTTCAATTTAAACCATTAGCACATTTCTTTTGTTCATTAATAAGACCAAAATATCCTGTGGTTGATATTGTTACACAAAGTTATACAGAACATGAATCCAAACTAATTGTGCATTATTTCATTTTTATTGCTTATGGTATAAAATTATGGAGAATGCATATCAAATTAAATCTATCCAATCAGTCGACAGAAGATGTGGAAAATACTTTTGAACAAATTTTTTCTACCAAGGGTAAACTAGGCATGTCACTTATAGACTTGGATGTCATTTGGTCATCTGAAACAATTGCTATGTGTACTGAAATAGGCAGGTAAGTATTTTCGGAATTTCTTTGTGAAAATTAAATAGTTTATAAGACAATAACATAAAATTATTTTCAATGTGGATCTGATCACAAACCGACATTAGTTAAATGAATCATTGAAAACTTTAAAGCACTGAACAGATGTTTATTCCTAGTTTGAGAACTAAACCTACATTGTAATTAATCCAAGTCATCTGCACAACTCAAAATCTGAATATCAATCACCAACTCATCAATGGTTCCTGGATCAATGTCCTGTAGTTCGAATGAGAAGTTTGTTGTCAGTTGGACCCATTGTGTTGAAGTGGAGGGAATGTCCATTAACTCCATTAGTTGGTAGTAGCTCTATATAGCGAAATGACAGAAGTTAGAATTCATAGTGCATTCAATCTCAACCCAGTAGCTGACTGGTCAGCGAGCTATCCCCATAATTTGAAACTCTTTAATTTGATTCCTAGAAGTTCATAGGTGCGTATATCTGAAGAGTCCTAACCTAAGATGAGATATCTGTCCATTGTCCCCTAGTTTTCAACGATTGCCTAATTGTTGTTGGTTTGTTATAGGATGTACAGTGAAACTGATTCAATTTCCTACAAACATCAACGAAAGCCGTCATTTGTTTCATCATGAACTGATATTGGTTAGAGAACCATTGGGAAACCTGGGAATACTGGACAGCTTTTTCGTCCCAATTTGAGGCTCTTCACAGTACGCACCCACCGGGGCTCGAACCTAGGACCTCCTGCTTACAAGGCGAGCTCGTGGACCATTAAGCCCCTAGGACCCAATCCAATGGTCCGTGAATTCTAACTTCTGCTATTTCACAAATAGCGTGACCAGCCGGTGGTTGTGTAGTGATGAAGAGTCCCAAACCAAGACGAAATATCTGTCCAGTACTCTCAGGTTTTCCAGTGGTTCTATAACCGATTTCAGCTCATTATGGAATCCTCCAACCAATCAAACGAAATCCCAATAAACCATTACGTGAAAAAACAATATTCAGCGGTAAAACAAAGTTATCCCAAACTAAATATGAAATAAAGAAAATGATTGAAACGGAAGAAAAGATGTAGTTGGTTAAAAGTAATAAGGTGTTAGCAACTTTAAGGAAACTTCGCCGTGGAACTGTAATTTGTATGTGATCGTATCATCCAAATTACAGTGGTTAGGACTCTCGCCGACCATGCATATGGTCCGAGTTTCGATCTCCTACCGACGCACACCTGATATCTATGGTCGGTCTGCGAAATTCAGGCTACCAGTATCACATGCTGAAAATTTCATACTTGTACCAAAAATACGGTGTGGAATCAAGCTGTAATCAAAAAAACTAGCAATTATAGGGTTAATTAGATTTCAGCTTTTGTAGTGATTTGCGTTGATTAATTGGTTCATGAACTAATTTCGACACAAACTGGCATCCTCTAGGGGATCACTGAGAGCCTGGAGCACTGTAAAACCAGCTGTTTTGTTCCACGCACGACTCTTCAGCAGCAAACAAGGCCCCATGAGGAATCGAACCCAGCACCATCGGGTGACGGTTGAGCGCGTTGACCATTAATAATAATAATGAAAGCTTTATTCTGGACAAATGTTTACGCAGTGTACAAAATTCTCAGCGTAATTTATTGCATAATATTTTCTCTTCGTCAAGAATCCCTAAATAAAATAGCATTCTATTATACATCGCATGACGCAATGCTGTTTGATCTCTAGCATAAACAAATCCCCTGTGGTATTTTCCTTCGTCTCAGATAAATGCATAGTGGTATGTTGTAAGTTAATTAGAAGTGTTCCTGAGCATATTTTGCGACCCAGAGACATAACCGAACGGTTGAAACGATAAGAAACAGGGAAAGTTAAATGCTGACCGCCAGTTATTCAACTATTTGTGCTGGAATTCAGTCACCCCTGCGTTTTGTTTTTGCCTATTCGTGATACACTGCTAATACCAATAAATGCTGCCGATGGCTATTCACTTCATCTTGACATGGTGGACCAACCTACGGCCACGATTTCCCATTAGAATTCCTAAACATCCATCCAGAAGCCAACATTGTAATGATGAATTTAGCGTTTTGTAGGGATTAGGAATAGTTTCATTAAAGTCCCGGATTCGATCCGTGGTAGGCTTCCGAGTGCGTACTGCTGAAGATTCCAAAACTAACATGAAACAACTGTCCAGTGGTCTGTGGTTTTCAATTATTAGGTTAATTCTTTCCTTCCGTAACCTTTTTTGAAATGTTTGCAATTTTCCTACGTTTAGCTTTATACTTCTTCACTTCATCTTGCTGTAACCATACTTGGTCATTTCCATGAAAATGCATCTCATTGGTTGCGTTAATATTGCATTTTGTTTTCAGTATTTTTTCATGTTTTGATTAAACTGTATTCTCTATACTTTCTACTGTTTCTCGACCCTTCTTTATTCGAACTCCTTTCTATTTTACTCTGTACTTTCGTGCATTGTTTATTTCTTAATGTTGATCTTTTTCACACAGTTCTGGCGTTATCTTTTCGGCGGACCGTAGCAACACTGTTGATGGCATTCAGCCTAAGAATATGATACTTTGAGCATTGTGCCTTCGATATATCCTGCATTTTGGATTTTACCTGTAACTCAAGAGTTCAGTTTGTTTGATCAAACGTCCAATTGTTAATGTTAATTGCCTTTCCTAATTTCTTAAAAGAAATCTATGTATAGTTTCTGTTTGAAACTGTTTATTTAAATGTAGCTAGATAGCTACTAACTATTAACAACTTCAACTTTTCACTATAAAAATTATGTGAAATTAGGTCTTTGTTTTACTACCATGTGATACCCTCGTGTTAAGTGGTTTTCCTAATGTTGACAAATTGTAAAAACATTTAATGCTTAAAACTACCGTCATTATTATGATTATTACTCTTCAATTTCGTAACACTGGAGAATGATTACATTGTTAAACCTTTTTGAAGAAATCAAATGAACACACATACACACAGTGCGGAGCCAGCCAAGAGGTGAATCGTTGTGAAGATGATGATTGTTTTTCCCCGTCATGATTTTTTAGTCAAATTATCAGATATAATCTGCCAAGTGCAAAGTCTTTATGAGCCTAAACTTCACTGTTAGGTGTGTTCGTGGTTGTACGGTTTTCAGTTTCTTTATGCATACAGCACATGAAGGAAACGTGTACTCATTTTAGAATTCATATCAAATATTGCTTTTTTCTGCCGATCAATATGTTTTCATAATGTTATATGCAGTGGAAATGCAACTTACTCCATAGATTTATTGTGGAATACCTGTCTGCATTTGCTAGGAAAATAACTACCTTTTACAATTATCATGTGAAAATTATGCTTTAAACCAGTACCCAAGTAACTGGCCTCCTCGGGATAATAGATTTTAAAAGTCCGAAAAACTGTTGTATTTAATTCTATGTCAGGAGATTACGATTCAAAGCTTGAAAATATTAGTGGCTTTGGAAATGCCTTTTGTAGTAAAAACAATTTTCGACATTATCATCGATAGACTTTGAAGATGATCGTTGAAAATTACCTGTGCATTATCATGCTGTCAGATTGAATCTTTTCTGTAATACACCGCTCTTCATGTTTATTCAACCAGTTTTTGATTAATGTGAAATGATCTGCAGATAGTAACCAATGAAATCGTCTACATATTGTTAATTGGTCTCCAAAATCTAACAAATATACCTACATTATGCCTTCACTAAGCCAAGTAGATTACAATGTACAACAGTGTTGTCTTTAGACACCATTTTGTATGTTATTTATGACCTGTGCGCTAACTAGTAGCACAAACTGTTATACAAATAACCAGAACTTAGATATTATTATGGATGGTTTAGGAGAGTTTAAACGCTCTGTTCGATTCAAAGTTTCCCTCAAAAACCAGTCTGACAATATCTTCACACAATGTAATATTATCAGAATGAATTTTTACTGAACATTTTCACCTATCAGACATAACTTCCAACTTCGTGTGCATTTTTCAGTCAGCTGGCCAGTAGTAATAACCTTAACACATTGGATATGATTCAAAGCGGTATTTCATCATATGCATATTATCTCTAACTGATAGGTCATCCAGATATTTTTCTTAAAGGTATCTCGTCCAGAAAACAGAGAAGATGTGGCTCATTGCCTTGAGCACCAGATTTTCAGCCAGTAGGTTGATAGTTCAAATTCTGCCTCATCTACTTCAACCTGGTTATCTGGGGGGTATCATTATCCTCTACACAAAATCAGCATGGATCATAGGTTGGAAAATAAAAACCTCTTCTGGAAACTTAGTTCAGATAAACACATGAGGCTAGTTATTGTAGCTATTAAGTGTAAAAGATCTACTGAGGAAAATCTATGCACATAAAAGTACTAGTTACTTTGAGATGAGACCTTGTGCAATTAAAAGCTTGTCTCATTGAATCATTTATGTCCTTCATCTGTTGCATTCTAGACTTTCAAATGTTGACTTGCTGAGTGCTGAAGAATCCCAAAAAAGACGAAATAGCTATCCAACACTCTCTTTGTTTTTCAGTGCTTCTGTAACTGATGTCATTTCAATCCAACTTACTCGAGAGTCTTTTCTGAAACTCTTCTAATGAAATTATAAATCTTATAAGATTGTTTATGTTTAAATGCGTAATATTTAGCTTCATTACAAGTCATCCTATTATGAAATAAGCCCACGTTATAGTAAACCCAATCAACTAGAGCAATGTGAAATTGTTGCTGTTCTCGTTAATGGTGATGTCATAATTGTAAGCAGTAATGAACGTGAAAGTTTTTCATTTGATCAAAGCATTGTACAAAGGTAAGCATAATATAAGTTCTCTTTACTGTTGTTATCATTCATTTATATTTTCCTATTTATTAACACTGGTTTGTTACGTAATAATGAAGTCATTACATCCTAGTGATTAGATATGACTGATGCATGTTGTCTTATAGAGTTAAATCTGATGGGTTGATTACAGCTTAGCTGAAAATTCTGTAACTGCAGGTGTGATGCAGACTGGAATCTCGTAAGTAAAGTGTGAGTTGTGAAGTCTATAGATATGTTATGTTGAGGAATTTTAACAAATCTGTAATCCGCATATTTCAGGACTGCCTCCTCACTTACTCCGTAAACCAAATACCAAGATCTTGATCTGTAGAAAAATATACATCTGATCACTCGTCTGTCGACAATGTTATAAACTCCCAGAAATGAAGTCAATAACTTATTAGTGAATGGTTACTACCCTCAAACTCCATTTTGATGGATATCAGAAAACAAGTTCATCTTTAGTGTAATCATAATTGATTATGTTCAGAATAATGGAAAATTTCGAACCTTTCTGTTGTTATTTCTACCAGTTAAAAACTAATATAAGGGTAAAATTTGACCAGGACGGCCTGTTTAAATCACCGGACTACTTAAATTTTCTATCCATCAAGATGCATGATGTTTACTCCCTTTCCTATTTTTCTAATAATCTAATTAACACAATGTGAGTCACAATTCATACTTGTGTACTATTTCAAATAAGTTCTTACCTATCGCTGGGAATTTTTCGAAGGAAATTGTTGAATAACACTTTGAAGTAGTACTGGAACAAGCTTCAGAAGGAACAATACCACTTCAGATGATATATTATCGACTATTATATCATTTGAAGATTCTACACGAGAAGTAAATACCATGCAGTGACACTCGCTGAAGATTATGCATTGTGTATAAACGCATTTTTCAGAATAAAGCTATCATTTTATCATTTCTTTAATATATAATTTCGTGTTAAATAAGTTGATTAATTATAACACATAATGATACAGTATTGATAAATGGATGATGCTTGAAGCACACTTCTATGTACTCACAAAATAAAGTGGAAAGATCTAGTTGTGATCTCTAAGCTGGAGAGATGACTTATAAACTCGTAGAGAAATCTAAAAGCTCACTTCGGAATTGAGTATGCGCTGAAGATGGTGCCTATTAGGGCAATGAAAGCTTTGCAAATAAACCATCCAGCTCAGAGATTACAACTACATCAAAATCATCCACCTGAGCTGCCATTCTTATCCATTATATCAAAGGTCGGATAGGGAAAAAGTAATATAACTAGATGGGAGAAAGAGAGGTTAATTACACTTAACGCTTACAGTTGAAATGACGCGACGTCCATACCGAATACATGGAAAATTACAAAAAAAAATCAGGAGTAAACTATATAAAGCAAATTATCAAGTTTAATGAATAGACTGAGATGACTATTAACAGTAAATTGTACTTTAAATGGCATATACTGTGTCACTGTGTGTTATTTATCGAATAAAGTAGGCAAATCGGGAAATACAATGTTCTTAACATATTGTTCATTCACCTTATCATAAAACATACATCTGAGATTATTTTGGAATTCATTCTTGTGGCAGTCTGTATAAGAACCCTTCACTTCGTTTCATATCAGGATTTTAAGTGGAAGTTTTATTAAGTCAAAAGTTAAGTTCAGTTTTTGTGGTTGCCTATTTAGGTTTTATTATACTGTTGTAGTGCATAGATGCTGAAGATTCAATTCCTCCTTAGAATTATTTTTTGGAATGAAATTATTACTACTATCATTAGTTATCAGTAGTAAGACGGTAGTTCTCATACTAAACGATAGTATCAATATTCCCTCGGTGGAAATTTATGACCTTGACTGTATGTGAATATTCCCGTAAACTTTTATATGATAATATCGAGTGACCTATTTGCTACATTCTCAGCCCGAATTTATAAATCACAGTTTACTGATCTATTAATTGTATTTTATCTTAATTTAGTGGTGCCTTATGCTCATCTCTGCATACGTGTAATGCTGGGATAATTGCCACGTATTCAGGAACTGCTCTACTGTGTAAACATACTGATGATGTAAGTGATTGAATATTTTGTAGCGTGTTATTTCTTCCTTTTTGAGAGAGGAAAATTAACGGGTAGAAAACTTGTATTGTTTAACACTGCACCACTTATACTCACCCTTCGTATTTCCAAGTAATTCCTCTCCACAATGATAGTACTTATATGTTTGCGACAAAATCTGTGTGTGTGTGTTGTTTTTGGCTTGTGTATCCTTGTAAGAACTGTGACCACACTTTCACTGGAAGCGCTATGATAACTAACCTGAAATGTTTATTTCCCTACAGTAGACAGCTGATTATAGATTCTGTGCTCTTAATGCTTGAATATATTCAAGCATATGTGCATTAAGATGATTGGTGTGATAAATATAGCACAAATAAGTCAACATTTTGATGCGCTGGACTTTGTTTGTTAAACGATTTAGCAATACAGTGAAGCACATCCATATTTCGTCTTACTTGTCAGTAGTATGTCTTTGCTAGGGTTGTAGAATATAGAAGATCAATTCAATAGAGGTGAGTATTAGATAAAGGCATTATTCGCTTGGGCAAGTCTTTGATGAATATTCCTCCAGCATAATGATGTCCTTTTATCCCCATCTTTTTTAACAACCCTAATCCGTTTGAAAATTTTCATTCAACTACAATATGCAAAAGCGCTCTTCACACTGTGGTCGTATTCTGTGATCGAGTAGTGTTGGATGACAAACTAACCAATCACTATCAATGAAAGGGATTTGAATGAAGTCACTTCTTTCACTTACCTCACCAGCATCATTTCAACTACAAGCGATATAGATGAGAATGTCAGACGCATGAAGGGAAAAGTAAGACAGACATTCGGTACTCTGGAATGAGTATGGAAGTCTTCTAGAATCAGCAAGATTCGAATTTTCAACTGTAATGTAAAATGAGTGCTAATATATGGTTCAGAGACTTAACCCGCACGTAATCGAAAGCATTTCCAATAGCTGATTGAAGACTTTCATTGACAGCTGACTCCGCCCCATGCTGAAGATCAAATGGCCAGAAAGGTTTAGCAGCAAGAATTCTGGCAACGAACCAACCGAGTACCTATCGCCGAACGAATATGTCGAAGGAAATAGAAATGGATTGGACGCATGTTGAGGAGACCGTAGAGTCACATCGAGCGACATGCCCTCGAGCAGAATCCAAATGGGAAACGATAAGTCGGGTCCTAGTTCGAGTATCATATGGAGAAGATAGTGTGAGGAGGAGAAAAGACCTCATGAGCAACAATGGAGTCAGCTAAAGTGGACAGTAGATAACAGGATGAAATGAAAATGTGTGCTTCTGAAGCCTTATGTTCCACTTGGAACCCAACGGAATAACAATATAATATACTATGAGTTTATATTTTGTTTACCATGTTACTACGTGATCGTGCTTATTGATTTCCACCAAAACTTATCTCTTTTAATGTGTCAACATTGTATTTGGTCCGTAGTAATTTTCCTCCCATTGTTAAACGGCATTTACTGTATATTTACTCTTTATGTTCCATCCTCTCTTGAACACTGTGTATTCGAATCCCTTTTTCTTTCTTGTTCTATACACTCGCCCATTGTTTATTGCTACTCAGAACCCAAAGGAATAATATTAGTAAATAAAGAATCTGTATTTGTGTGAACGAAAATATCAAAATGTGTTGGTCACATATTAAAATCACGATCATATGGATGAACTATATATGTATATATATGCTGTTTCATTTCTCTCCATATTTCATTTCCATTCTTTACGTTGTTATTCTCTAATCTCTTTTAGAGTCATACATTTAAACTTTTCCCAGGATATATTGGTTTGTGTGGCAAAGAAGTATGGATTAAATCGTTGAGTACGTTACATAACTCACAATCAGAAAAGAATAATGTGTAAGTTGTTTACTAATTTAAAACAACACTTTGTGTTTTTCTCACTGACTTTCACCAAAAGACATAACAGGCTGGAAAAGAGCTAGCGGAGGTCAAACGAAAACATGGCACCAGTCAATGAAATCTATAACAGTTAGTCTAAGCCACGTAGGAAGGTGTAGACTTCCTGGTTGGGGTCCTCGGGATGGTAAAAACCAATGGTTGGAAACAATTGGTGACATGGCTCAAAATCGTTCTCAATGGCTAGTGCAGATGCATCCACTCCTTGTGACTTATGATTTCCAATGAAACTGTTCTGTTCTTCGTTATTACTATTCCTTTGTCTCACACCTCTGTTTACTGTCTCTATTATGGATTTCTTCTACTTTCTCATGTTGCTTTGTGTGCTACATGGAGTGTGGCGACTTGAACTGCCGCACATTGGTGCAAAGTTCTATGTCGAAAACAGACAGACAAAAGACCTAACAACGAAAGATGACGTAACCGATGTTAATTATCAAATAGATTGCATGAATTGAGAAAAAGACTTCATTAGCCAGGGCAGACTCTCTTCATCTTTGTAGTGATGAACGCAAGATATCAGTTGAAAGACATGACATACATTGGTTCACGTGGACAACTATGGGCATCAATTCTAATGGGATAGTATAAAAATTCCAGGCAGATGAATCTAAAGGAACATCAGTAATCCTTTGAGACTTGATATTCAAATCAATCTGCATAGTTATGTCTGTTTATTAATTAAGTAGTAAAAATGTGTAGATCTGCAATTAATTAGACACAAGAATCCATTCATTTCTTACCGTACTACTTGAAAATGACTTGATTCAAAGGATCCTGTAGCAGTCATCATATCGCGAATATAGAGTGGAGGGAGGGGCATCACTTAAAGTTCATGAGTTGCTGGATCTCAAATCTAGGTTTTTCGTCTAAAAAAATAACCTTTAAACAGAATTCTAATTTCTTCCCAGCAAGTATCCAGTATGTCTTTGGATAAATTACTGTTCAAGACGCAGATATCACTTTTTCTGAAGTTCGTTTCTGTAATATGACTCCTGGTTGTGATCTGACATATTGTAAAAAACCAGAGAGGAAAATTTCCATCCAGAGTCATTTATCTGAATTCAATGCTTCATGATCATTTATCCTACGTAACCGGGATAAAAAAAAATAGATTAAGCCATTCGAATCGTCTCTCTTATGGATATTTGAAAATGACACTTACTTTCTTAGCTAATTGTCAGGGTATAATGGACGCAATAATTATGCTTCAGGAATTTTGTAAGCAGTTAGTCATTATCAACCTCAAATTATAGTATAAGCGTCAGTAAAATTCTTAGACGTTATCAGACACTGTCACTTATTTGCCTTGCTTGTATTGGTCTGGGCTTTTCTTCTTCAGCACTAGTGAAATCAGCAAGTTGTTGCAACCTGTTTGTACTCCTTTATTTTCCATTGAGTTCATTGTCTCTGCGATTGAATGGATTTTGTTATCCCCATTATTTGACATCGAAAACCTACCAGTAAATGTTCCAGAGGGTTGCGCACTGAAAATTCATCCATTCGCTTTTACATACCAATTGTACGTTCATAATGCATATCTAAATAAAGACCTTCATATCTCTTGGGTAAAGATCGTTATTCATCGTCCATGACAACATTATTTGTCATACAAATTTCCATCTGTAATCAAACTAATGGGTTCATGTATCTTTTCATCGAATGTTTAAGCTTTTTTTTACTAACTGTTTAGTTACTGCATTGTAAGGATAGTTTAGGAGATAAAAGTCCTAATTAGAATGAATGGATACGATAATAAGTGTATTTTACACTGTAGACGCTAGATGTACTCATTTGACGTACACCAAAAAAAACAGAACAACTATTCTATAATGCAAAACACGGAGAACGTTTCACAATCGGTACTTTTCGGTAGTGATCTGTGCGGTGTGCGGATTTCACCGTGTACCTTCAGTCTAACCGGTCGACTTAAGTAGTGTATGTCAACACTCAATGTTGAATGATGATGAAGGCTGTAGGCTTATAATTTTATAGAATCATTTCGTGCTACAATGGCCTTTATTTAATGCGGAAAGATTATAAATTTTAGCGTTACATATATCAGTTCCCATTGTTTCATTTGTATTCCGAATGTTGTAAGTTGCTGTGATTAGAGAATTTAGGTTTTTGTGTTCAGTGTTTACATCACCAAATTTTACTACTACCAGTGAAGTCATAGTTTGAGTTCGACGCAGAACAAAAAGTTAGTCAGTTAATTAGTAGGACTTAGTTTCCCTTCGTGTGGCTATGATCCACAGTTATTGTGTGAGGGGCTGATGAAACGACCCAGTTGCTCAGGTTTAAGTACATGCAGCGAGATTTGAATTCGGGTCTTACTGGCTGAAATTCGATTGCTTAATCCAATGGACTACTACACACTGTGTGCCTATGCTCTCTTTGGTAACGTGGAAATTCGCTTTCACGATTTAATCGAATTGACTTCTGGTGAGGATAAAGGTAATCTCAAAGTGTTTTTGTGCAAGGATACTACAGATATTTCATCTGCATAAAAGATCGATAAAACACTTAAGTGCATGAGATGATATAGGCAGTCGGCAGACAAATTTACCTCTCTTTAATTTCCACCTCCCTGATAAAAATGGGACAGAAGCGGTCAATTGCAACTTTTAATTCTGTCAGCTAGTCAATGTTATCCACGATCTTATTTGATTTTTTAAAGCATGTTTAAAGAAATACTATAATACTGCATTTGGCTGTCTTATGGATAGTTTTACATAGCTAGAAAATCTCTTGTGCTATTTAGCTACTCTGTGTGCGAAAACAGCCTGAGATTATTTTTGTCGTCATCCGATTTTACTTTTTATCACAGCCGAAAGTTATATTGTATAACGTGATCCTTACACCTATATTAATATAAGTATATTGAAAGTTATAAATGATATTGCCTTCCTTTTCCTTTAGATTATATTTAGCTGAATGTCAAATGGATTGTTATTGGAAAGTGATTATTGCTAACTGCATTGGTGATGTATTGACAGAGTTCTCGGTGAGTTTCGCTCAACAGATTTATCTGTTTATATGTTAGTTGTTTTATTCTTTGTCAACAACTTTTTCCTTAATAACACCCATCTTTTACCGAATAAACAAGATGCCCCTATAAATGACCTGGTACGACAGAGCTTGGGTAGACTTCAGTCCTCTTCTCAAAATCCTGTCATGTAACCACACATTCATAGCCTTTGACAGGTAAGTCCTGTTCACTATCTTCACGCATTAGAGGTGTACCTCACAAACGTAAAATTAGTCAATATGAACCTCTGACACTTACGATCGGACTGATGGTGGACATGCAGGTCTACCTGGTTGAGCAGCTGGAAAATCCTGATTCCAAACCTATGATTTACGTGCTCTCCGGAATCCGAACAGATCAAACGATGCATGGACCTGTTTTTGTTAGCAGAAACCATGGGAACCTAGCTCCTGACGCCGATTCACCACCTCGTAGTTCCGACTTCATTTCAAAGGCTCGGGGTGGGAGTGACTTCGGTTTAGGCATTCAAGCAGTATCCTAGCCTTCGCACCAACGATGAGATAACAACTTTTGTGTGATGCATCTCATGGGTACCAAAAGACGCACCACGTTTGTGTTTCAATAATAATGACTAAATAAATAAAATCTTGAATGATGCTGTTATCTTTGCTTCTGTTTTTTCTGGCTTTTAAACAGTTTCAGAATTTATCACTCAGAGTGACTGCCTACTGTGCAGTACTGTTACCTACAAAAGAAGATAATTATTCAAATGTATATTTGATCTTAGCAACATCAGATAATAATTTACATCTTTTACAATGCACAATAAACAATTCTACTCAAATTGTTTCAACACACTGGAAACTGGTAGGCCTAATAGTAATTATTCTGTGCATTTCTTGTACTATCTTTGTATATTTTAAATTCTAATTTTCTGTATTTAGTAAAATAACAAACTGTCTGGTTACTTCATTACTTCATCACTTCGATCGTGATATGGAGTGAACTTCTCACCATCTTGGAATTATTTCTACCTCTATTGAGATAATGTGGTTAGATACACCTAGAAAAAGAATTCCTGTTTTTTTGTCTGGTTCCGGCAAACAATCTATTAAATTTAATTTCAAATTAAGACACGACACAAGTATTGCACAGTGTTTATCAGTGAGTTGGTTGGAAGCAGTTAAGTATTTGAGGCATGAGTTAACTCCAATTTCCCTTCCATGATGTATTAACAATTATTGAAGACCAAAGATAGACGTTTCTTCCTAGCCCGAGGTTGGTCATCAGTGCACAAACACAACTACATGTGAAGTTGAATTTAGAACTACCAGGTGAGGAGATGACTAATTGTGAGATCACTGTTTCAGGATGTTTTATATTAGCATTCTAGTGATCGCATAATATATTTTAGCCAACCTTGCATAAAATCACTCTGGACGTGAGTAACTTTTTGACTGGTTATTTTGTTTTAGCGTTGAGGTTTTAGATTTTGATGGTGATCAACAGAAACTTTGAGATTTGCATTCACGATTACCTGCTAACTTTTATGTAATGAATATCAAAAGGGCACCATCATAGAAAAAAACTTATTATATGACTTTGCTACTTCACTTGTATCTAACAATTTGTAAATGACAAAGATGATCTGTAGCTCAGGTGGACGCTTTTGATATGATTGCGTTCTCTGAGTTGAGTGATTTAATTACAAAGCCTCCATTGTACTTCCAGACAACATCTTCTACTCAAGATTTACTGTGAAGTGAAATTATTTGGATTCTTCTGGAATGATATAATTGTATCTCCAGCAAGACACACAACATCCTCCCTCAAAAAGCAAAAGGAGATTCGTCCTGCCATATAAAGAATATTTCTGAAATAACGGTTACAATACTAAAACCATTCGAAATAGATATCACACAGAAACCAATACAATCACTTCATTCAATACTACTCAAACCAAAAGACCCAGAACAAAAGAAAACAAGATAATCACCATCTAAAAAATAAGTTGCATAAATTATGATAAGATCTATGCTGGTTAAACTGGGCATCCCATGACACTACGAATCCACGGACACAAACTAGCTATCAAAATACGCGCCGTGTATTTTTTTATATCAGTAAATGTGCAGACAACTGTGGACATGAATTTCACTGGGAAAATGTAGAAATTTTAAACCGTGGCAATACCAAATAAATGCCGAGAAATTCTTAGAAGCCTGGTACTCAGATGAATAAACAACCAACAGAAACATTACTATAGATCAATTTTATGAACTGGTAACGAATGAGACAAATGACCAAAACTGTCAAATTCAAAATCAATAAAAACGATCAATACTAATGCAAATTAGCAAATGATCCCTATTATATCACTCATGGAGAGTTCAAATAAGTGCACTTCATACTGAAAAATGTGTTCAAGATGTTCTCTAGAAGAACAATGAAAGCTTACAATCAAATCATCAAGCTTGGAGAACGAAACCACACCAAAATCTGTGGACAAACAGTTGATTTTCAAGAGTTAGTTCGTAGGGATTGACGGAAGTTAGAATTCACCAGCCACTGGATTCTGGTCCAAATGATCTAATGAGCAAAGAGCTTGATCTCACAAATTGAACACCCAGGGTCCGACCCCCATTAGCTGCGTACTTCTGAAGAATCTCAAAAAAGGACGAGACGGTTATCCAGTACTCCCTGGATTTCAGTGGTTCTCTCACTGATATCAGTCTGTGATCAAACTTGAAATAAACAGTTGCTTATTTTGTTTCTATGAATCGCTAGTCTTATTATTCCCAAAATAACACAATTACCATATCGTTGTAACATATAGATACTGAAGATTCAATTCCTTCTTAAAATTATTTTTTGAAATGAAATGATTACTACTATTATTAGTGAACAGTAGTAAAACGGTAGTTGTCATGCTAAACGATATTATTATATTCCCTTGGTGAAAATTTGTTTTCTATGTGACATTCATAAGTCGGACAGAGTGCAATTGAAAACATATTCAGCCGCGCCCTTTCAATAATCCAAGAGCTGAATTTACTTTATGACTGACGGACATATTTGTTTTCATGTTAAGATGATGAACTGTGAGAAAGGACGTCCTTAAAGTTTATGATGACAATATACATTCATGCTAACTTCACGACAACACATATTTCTTTTCTTTTATAGATCACTGTCTATCCAACTGAAGCACAGGTCACTAAACTTACCATTGTCAATGAAAACCCCTTAATAATTCTTTGTGGTGACGTACAAGGTCGAGTTGACTGTTATGCCTTACTGTGATAACCTAATTCATATCATTTCCAGAAACCTGTTTTATTTTTCTCCCTTTTATATCGCGCAATGGATTCCCCTAGATGCAAGTAGTATTATTAATTTGTCATATCATGGTTTTGATAGAGACAGTTTTCTAATCTTTTCTTATAGTAATAATTTTATTGGACTCATGGATTTTTTAAAATACCATCTGTAGTTTATTTGCATCACTTGTCATTGATTAAATAAATTATCTTTCTCTTTTTCAGTCTTTATTCAACTGTTCCTTAACTTTATCTGTTTCAATCTAGCTCAAAAGTCTGAAAAGAGCAATTTGGAGTCATGTAGAAAAAAACAGCTGCATTGTAAGCTTATCTTGTTTAAATGTAATGACTAATTTATGTTCTGTGACGATTAGTGCATGTTTGACGCTAGCGTCCTGTGCTTGGTAGCTGTAAAGGCTGTTTACACTATTCAGATGAACACTACCATTTCAGTATATCAGTTAGGCCTATAATCAACCTAGGTTCACTCTTTTATTCCTTTGCTTTTCGAATGGAATATAGGGCTTTAAGCTTGAGTCTTGAAGTTCTAGTAGCATTTGGTATTATTTTTATTGCCTTTTTTATAGTGACGTCCATCATTCTCTCTATATCAGATTCGATACGGGCTAGGCGGTTTTAGAACTGCGTCAGCCAGAGATCGAATCCTGATCAGCGAGTATTCTACTACTGAACCACCGATGCACAATCAACTTAGGTATTATTACCTTTAAAGAAAGTGGGGGTGTGGTCGAAATAAGCTTCACAGTTCCAGTATTTACACCATTCTGAAGTAGCAGTCTTTCTGTCTATTGCCTTTGCAGGTGTACATACACAGGACGTTTTATAAACGCTAGTGGCATTCAGTGGGTGGTTAGTGACTAAGGAGTACAGAATGACAAGATGAGTAACCAAGTAAACATTAATCCTTCTTCATGCTTTGTAAGGTTCTCTTTCTTTATTGAACAGTATTGAACGATGAATACCCTTCTGTGTTTGACTAGATTTCTCCGCTTCATTTGCCCACCAGCGTGAATAAACTAAACAGGCGTTCATCGGTAACTGCTCCCTTCTTACTCCGATCTAGCTACATATTCTGCGGAACTGTGTAGGTTATGCAGTACCGATAGAAAGCAGGAAGAAGTAAACCTCGAACAGCTATACAGACAAACGTTTTAACCAGCCATAGCCTGTTCGTTAATAGTCATGTTTCTCAAATTTTTGTTTACTGGTAGACATTTCGAACACCATTTATTGTTTACACAAACATGTCAAATGCAACTGCACAACTTCGAATGCTGGATTTCATACTCCCAGTCCTTCTTTTCTATTTGGCCCAGGTGTATATATATATATATATCCTCAGTTGATTCAGCACATACAGCTAAATAGCATTCTTTAACAGCAAACCTTTCAGTGTCATCAAGTCGCATTTTGCAAACCAATTCGCTATTTGCGATTTACACAGTTCGAGGTGAAATTTCACCACACAGTTTCCTTTTTAGATACAGAAATTATTCACATCACAGTATGTAATAGCAGTCAGGAAACCAAGCATACATACATGACGTTATATACTACCGGCTAACTGATATGAATAGTTGGACACCACTCTCATCGAGCAGTAGTGTTTGCTATCCAGTCGCCGAAGTTGCTACTTAGAACCCAAGCAGTCTGAACTAATTTAGCTCTCTGAGCTGAACCAAATCGGGCACAACGTTGATGAACTCAGCCCCGAACGAGCGAAATGGCTGTCCGATGTTTACATTACTTTTATCTGACTGCTCAGAACTAGTGATTGATGTGACAGGTGTTCACCAACTACTCATGCTAGTCAATCAGTAATATATATGACTCAGCATCAAGCTACATATCGCTACCAGTGTAGCTTCATTAGATGTCCAACAGCATATTTACATTCTATTGCATAATTCTGTGTCGCTGAAAACTCTGTTGGATCTGATTAAGAACTACTAATAAAGTGCTGTTTTCTAACTTGTTTTCGCCATATCATTTCTGCGCTTTGAATTTTCTGTAGCGGTTGAGTTGATTCTCTAGGGTAGGGTCGCTAGCCCCATACCTATCTTTACCCCTATTTTTTGGGCTTGGGACAGACTAGAAAACTAGGCGAGATTAGCGAAAAAAGTAGCTTGGAACAAGGCATAAAAATTTCCAAATGGAATAGTCGGTGAAAGGAGTACTGGTGTAACGGTAGAAGACGAGAGACTTGGTGAAGGAATGCGTATTTGGAAATCGATATCTTTATATGGCGAAATTATGTACACCTTATTTTCAAATCACCATTTGCACAGATCTTCTGTGTTGTGGTACTTCTGGTCTTAATATTGTGTGTTCCTTTCGCGTTTCCATGTATACCTGCAACGCCATATCATCTGCTTTCTCTGACATCAAATATTATTCTCCTGCTTTTGACGTTTTTATGCCGATCAACCTCTCTTTGCATATGTATACTACTGATAAATCCTATCAGTAGCACACGACACACTGCTAACGATTTAGAATTATTGTTTCGAATTCACCAAGTAGCGCGTGGTGGCATTTACCCACCGATGGTATTAGAGGACAGTTCCGCTTTATAGCCGACTGCCAGCGTCCATATTTGGAAAGCATAGTTAGGGCGGTTATGAGGACAGAGAGCTGAGTAGTTCATAATTAAAACATAACTGTAACCCTTAGTTTTTAAAGATTTTGTAAGTGATTTGCTCTGTGACAACACAAAATTTATTCATATACCACCAATGCCTGAAACATATTCTAACTATGTAGCAATAGTCTTCAATCATATCAACCTTATAGTCTAAGCTTACATTTTATCCGAGTTAGTTCGGATTAGATGACAGGGTAGTTTTATTGAATCAAACGTGTTTCATAGTCTAGAACAAAACCTGTATCATTCATTCAGGTCAAACTAATAATAATCAATAAAATTCGGAGCAGTAGTGTCTAATACACAATAATACGACAGAAAACAATACAAAATTTAATAAGTTGATATATATATATATATATATATATATATATATATATATATGATAGCAGTTAATTGCATATGAACATACCACCCTAATTAAACCATTTGACAACAGATTAATACAAGAATTTCGAAACTTCATAAATAAATCGATATATGCATACATAAACAGATAACGTTAACTGAATTATTTGCTAACAGGTTAATTACTGACAATTAAATTTCATTTTGACATGGAACTTAAGCAGTGTAGTAGAATACGACCCCATAATAGAATAATGTATCTGACACAGCACAGTAACGGCGGTGTATTGCTCATTGCTGATGGTATACTATAGTTCACTCCTAATGTTATCTAAAGACCTCTTTGTAGCACGTTTTTAGGCATACACTGTATCACAGTAAAAACTATACTGACGTTTATAAGTATCTATAACATGCAGGACAATTGGGCTGTGAACAGATTTATCTTCAGCTTTTCCACACCAGGTGTGTATGTGTTCACCAATCCGGAGATAACTGTATGTACTCGTACACCATGAATAACTTGATTTACTGACTTACTATCAAAGTGTGCACACTATCAGTGATTTCATATTGTTTTTCTTAGCACAAAAGTGTAGTAGTTCAGGTGGCCAAGCTTGGTAAAAGCATATATAGAAGTAGGAAAAAATGTAGCAAGAGTACAACGCATGAACAAGTACGATAGAGACTATAATCAGATGAAGATCAGCTTAAGTTTTTAGAATCTGGAAGATAACAAGGGGTGAACATATTTGCTTTATTGTGAACGATTCTGAGCCATAACAAGGTCTTCAACAATTGATTATTAGCATTCTGAGGATATCAAACGGGTAATCTAAACCCTCCTACATGGCTAAAACCAACAACCAAAGACTTCATAAACTGGTGCTAAGACATTTCCCATAACTAACCCCAACCAAATAAGACTCCAGCTAAATGAATCGTCGGAGGAGAGGTCACGGTCCATCACAGTTGTTGGAGCTTCATAACCTCACTGATTAATTTCATGTCCCATCACGTAACACACACTATACCTAATCACATTCTTATCAAGTGTACTGCGCCACCTAACACCAGGGCAAGTGAAGACAACAAAAGTCAGAAATGCCAAATCTTTCCATATTTTATATCTTCAACAGCAATGTCTTATAGCTGTAAAGTAGGGAAAAGCAGACATTACACGCATCCTTTGATGGGGAACTATGTTTCATGCTTCTGCTAAACCAGCCATATATATGCGCCAAGAGATCGTGTCAGCAACCAGTCAATTAGTATTGATGCAACCTCACAAATAAGTGAAGTGCTAACGCATTCAAATAATTTTCTTCATACCCTTAAAATAAACCCTTACAAGGTATCTTGAGAAAAAAAATCGAGACATCTGCAAACTAATTGTGTGTTGGAGGATAGACGACACAGACGTGCTTTTTATCATGTACTGTGATACATACTTCTGGCGTGCTGCTTCAGATATGTAGTGACGGCATAATTTTGGCCGAAAAAAGGGATATAAGAAAAGCATTTTCATAAAACTGGTATCTTTTATCTAGAGATGAACATTCTTTATCTCTCTGGTTCCTGATTTCATTTGTTAAGAATTTCATCCCTCTTAAACTGTTACACAAAACTAAGTTTACCGTACGAACTGACTCGATATTAATGCAGTCAAGACAAGTATTATACCGCCAGTGAGTTTTCTAACAACACAGAAAAACTTTTCATTCAAGAGGAAAGGATAAAATTCAGACATTTTTATTTGTTGACAAATAAAATATAAAAAGACGACTATTATCCCTGATATATCAATTTTTCTATGAAAACTTATTTTGTTGAAAAAAGAAAAATGAAAAGCGGAGAAAGAGAAATCAGCTTATCGAAAAAGCTTCAGTGTAAAATGTGCTAGTGTTTCTTTTTCTTTTTTAGATTTCCCATGATATCATCTAGTGAGATATTGGTTCTACATTCAGTTAATCACAGTCTTCATTCAGCATAGCAACACGAACATTAAGAAGTGACGCGAATCCAGTCCATAGTGCGTATGGAATCATCAGATTACTAGCGTCAACATTGATTGGTCGAAATAAGTATACACATGCCAGAGCTCCACCGAAAATGCCTAAACACACTGCTGTTCCCTATAGTGAAGAAGAAGCAAGGTATACACTCAATAACTATAGGAATATTATTTCAAAATATTATAATATAAATGTCTAAATAAATAATTACTTTTTAATAAAATATCCGAAAAATAAGTCTACGAGATCTGTTAGGCAGTGACTAAAGTATAAATTCAAGACAGGTCATTTTTACATCAAATATAAAAGATCATGCATCCCTAACAAATATTAAGTGACAGTTTCTATACGGCACTGCAACTTCCGCCCACGTGCCTAGAGAGCCGTAAATATCCGCTAAGCAATTCGTAAAAATAGTGTAGCCCAGTATGATGTAAATACGAATCTGAATAGGTTGCAGTTGAAATCTCTGCTTCGCGCTTAACAATGCAAGTTAGAATTTCAAAAAGAACATACGTTACCTCGGAGTTGCAGATACGCCTCAGAATACTGGTTTAAAATCCCTTAAAGTGGTGTGAATAAAATCACTGCTTATTATCTTCTAGATTTTGAAAATATAGACTAACCAATTTATAATCCCTCCCGCACTTCTACATTCATTATAGCCTCATTACATTTCTTTCTCTACTTTATTTGTGCGTTTCCTCTGTGACAACTTGAAATGATTCACTTTTATGCAAAGTTGTTATCAAAACCAGTGACTTACGACTTATGAAACCAAACTGTCTTACATACCCTACGCAGGTAAGGCAGGAAAAATTGCATTCGTACAGAGGATATTACCAGTCGGCATACGGCAAGTCAGGATGTAAGATTTCTGGTATTAACCTGGGAAGACGACATAGCTTGAGGAAACATCTTATCCCTATCTATCACAGTACGACCACTATCAGCCCCCCTCCCATACAGTAAGCAACAGACGCCATGATGGTAACTGCTTTGTGTAACCATAATCAAAGTAAACTTCATAATGACATTGAGGACGCTCATTTCAGCCAGAATAGCTTTTTAAAAAACGATCAAGAGTCTTAACTTATCTCCAACTACTTTGTTAAGCTAATAATGCAATTTATGAACCAACGATTACTGCTAAATATGTTACGGTACCAAACACATCATTTCCAAAAGGAATAACTAACATACATATTTTATTCCATATTAGTTTGTTTATTAGATGTATCACACAGTGAAACAGTATTATATGCTGGATGACGTTTCGAACACAATTTATTGTTCATTATCATATCAATTATGATCACACGACTTTGAAATATTAGTTTTTTTCTTTCAAAGTCGTGTGATCATAATTGATATGATTATGAACAATAAATTGTGTTCGAAACGTCATCCAGCATATAATACTGTTTCACTGTGTGATACATCTAATAAACAAACTAATATGGAATTACTTACTACCACAGTGCCCAAGTTTTACACATATATTAACATACATATTTTAGTTTATGCTGCCCGAAAAATAGAGGCGTCCACGACCAATTAAGTAGAAGCTGAGCACCATAAACAGCCAAAGGAAGTAACGCCTTTTCATGTGATGCATCTCTCCACACTAAATAAGATGCAGCGCCCATGCAACCATAAAGCGCACTCCACACAGGACCAAACACCCATTTCGGGGGTGCAAATGATGGCATTTTCAGAGAATCATACCAATCCATATTCTTGGAGACAATCCGCTGGCCAGCAAACACTCCAACGAAAGGTACAGCGATGAAAGGGGCAGCATGTAATAAGGACATTTCACGCATCATAGCTCAGTGACCTACAGAAAAAGGAAAGGTTGTTAGGAGCAAGACAGAATGCTACTGGCATTCAAATAAATTACACAAACGTATGGCAATAGCCTAAGACTCCAACTGCCGCCTATCATGATATTACATAGATGAACAGGAAAATAACAGAATTTCATGTTGTGATTGTCTTTTTATAAAAGGGAAACCACTACCGTTGTGAGCGACCCGTTGTAAAATCGTGTGCTAAGTTGATTTTTGTAGGTAAAGGGGACAAAGAATATCCTTCTATCTGACTAGAAACATCTCAAAATACATATCAGACCAGAAAATGAGGGAATGAAATTTTTTCTACTAGAAATGCGTAGAGATTGACATTGGATACACCAGAAACAAGCGATCATCAATATAGAAACTATTAAAATTCACCCTGGCAGAATCCATAATTTACAACGAACGTGAACTATAGTAGCCATTTAAGCACATATAATCTGAATGGTTATTGGCTAACCGATTACTTTATTGATAAATAAGTAGGGTTAAGTGGTTCAAAAACTAGTTGGCCGCATTTATAGGGTTCATTAATGAAGTACTTATTTCTTTAACTGTAATTATGGAGCAGTCTTCCGGCCAACTGATGACGTCGAGAGAGGTTAGTGACATAATGGATAAGGCCACAAAACTGTACTTTCATGATTTGAAAGATCGCATCCAAAGGCGTAATCTGAAGGAAGGAATTCAGGTAAAACTGTGAAACGCCCGTTTACTTTTAAAAATCGACGTTTGATCAACATTTAGTGAACACAAAAGGGATTTTATTTCTAGGCAAATGCAAAAGATACCAGGGACATAACAGTGCCAGTTATGTAAATAAACTTTTCTAAATGTGAATGCTGAAAATGTGATGAGCATAATTTTCCATCGACTTATCTTTTATTTTGCTTATTTACAGGATGCTACCAGTGGGCCTCATTTGACGGATTTGCAGTGACATTGTACTACAGTTTCTAAATACAAAATTCCCTTAATTATAAAAACTGACTTCTTTCGGCAAACTAAACGAATCGCGCCAGCATAGGACACAAGTGATGGTAATTAGTAAAAGTCTTTTTGTTCTTTAGTAATGCTAGTTCATGCTTTATATGCTCTATGAGGGCTGGAACAACGGTGATCATCAAACCCAGTACGTTCTGATCAACTTCCGAAAAATTTTATTTTTTTTATTACGACATCCCTGGGTATAAATTAAAGGAAGTGTGTACCGTGCAGCAGTTTGCTTTTTCATTCTTTATGGATGTGAGACATGACTGTGGAAAGAAAAGTTATAGATAGACCAGGTGTCTTTGGCTACAGATGTTTGCGTTCCAGTTCTTGTGTTAAAAGGTGTAATTTGGTGGCTAATACTGCAGCTGGACATAAAGTTTTGATAAGGAGGGCAAGTGAATCGATGAAGTTGTGAATCTATATCGACTGAAATGGTTAGAACACGTGGTACACATGCAAGGTCGTTTCTTCTTTGTCGAGTAATGCTATCTGTCATAGGCTAAGGCTTGGAAAGAGTTACGAATGGTCATATGAAAAGCTATCATCAATCCATGAAGTTTCAGACCGTTAATTTGAGAGGTGTAGACTGTCTAGCTGGGAACCTTGAGTGGTTGTAGAGTCTTAGTGATATGGGTCAGAATCGTTCTTAATGGTACAAATGCATTCACTATTTGCAATTACCCAGACCCATTAATTCTTCATGTTTCTCCATGTAATCATGCTTTTGCCCACAAATTTCGGTTCATTATAGTTTCTTTGAACTTCTATTTTTCGCTACTTTTGTGTTTTATGTGGATTATGGCAACTTGAAATGCTGCACTTCTGCGTAAAGTCCTACTTTAAAAACTCCATCACTCGGTCACAGATACTAAACATATCAAACCATAATCGTGCATTGATACACGATGGTAGCTGAAGTAATTCTAAGTTAAAAAATACTGGGGATGATCGGGTCAAAAAATAACACCATTCTATGAAGTTTACGGACGGTTGAATTGAATCAGTTACATAACGGCAAGTAAATTCTCTGGATGGTGTACTCAGGATGCTAAGAAGAATTGATACTTCAAGAATCTGGATTAAAACCACCTTACCATCAAAATCCTGAAGAGTAAAAGTGCGGCTGACGGATCAACTATGAGCTTCGCATAGAAGTGTAGCAGCTCAAGCTAGCATACTTTGGAAAGCACACAAAATAAAGTAACAGAAACATGATGATATCATAACACACGAACCGGAAGAATAATGAGTTGAAGAATATTTAAAATTTTCAGACTATGGATAGTAACAAGATATAAATGCTTCTGTGTCATTATAACTGATTATTAATCATATCACCAAGGCTATGGAATCAGTGACTGTCAATCTCTAGAACACTTTAGACAGGTAAATCATACCTCTAAATGCAGCTCAAGCCAATAGTCATAGACTTCGTGAATTGGTGTCACATTTTCATCTAACCACTACTTACTCGTTTTCAACTTCAACTAACAATATTTTTTGTGGAAAGAGGTGGTTCAGCATGCATAACACATGTTCCAATCACTTCAATCGAAAAAGCTTCACAACTGATTTAACCACTGATTTAACAGCCTGCATTTAACTTTACTGTAACCTATCAGTGTACTCCAACTAACGCAAACGATTAAATGAAGACACCTATGGTGAACTGACACAACTTTTGTCATTCAGTTCAGCCATTAGTCTATTAAAACAAAATTATAGAAATCCGCCTTCCAAAAACTAAAAAACAAATTAATACATATTATTGTGCATCACCTTTATGTGACATTGGGCAGAGAAATATAGCAACTGATGCTGGCGACATTTACTATTCATAAGCATATCAAATTAGTAATACAACGTAGGACACATGTTTTATAACCGAAGAGTTTTTTTAATTTTAACTGCAAAAAGGGTATTCTGTATAATTAGGATTTATGTTGAAGGTGATTAAAAAAACTGAGATTTGGTAATTAATCTTTCTTTATCTGATAGAATACAGTGGACTCTAGAACTGCCCTTATTTTTTTATTCCTTTACGTCCCGAGTGAAATATAGGCCTTCAAGCTGGAGCTTTGAAGTGTCAGTACCAAAGGTGTTTTATTTTTACGGGTTGAAGTTGCTAGCTTCACACCCTACCATCCCTCTTTGCCCGCCCTACTACCGGCTTAGTGAGGTACAGGAGTGCCTTGACCGAGGATCCAACCTCGAACCAAAACCGTGGTTGACGACCGTTCTACCGCTGAACCACTGGACCCAGAACTGTCTTTATATTCCACCTAAACTTGTGATCATGGATCACAACAAACACTGGAATAGCAAAGCATGTTCCTGGAATACTTCCTATAGTGTTTAAATGGGAATTCGACATAAATCAACATCAGGATCCCAAGCTTTGTCTGCTTTATCCTTTACCGTTACTAATCACTTTTAAAGGTGGGAAAAAGCCAGCTTCTTATTATGTTTTTGAAGCTTATGAAAGTTTTCTTTTATTATTCATCAGTGCAAACAATGATTTAAGAAGCCACACGTGTATCATGTGCTAAATAACTGACTCTAAACTGTTCATATCGGTTAGGGTACATGACCATCATAGCTGAAGTTGATAGAAGTGAATATCGATGAAGCACAAGAAAAAGAAGAACAAATAGAAGCTATTTAGCCTATTTCAAAGGCAGTTTGATATCATCGTAAAAAAGGAATAATAATAAAATACCTTGGTTAACTGTTGAATACTTTCTTCACAACTTTGATAACGACGATCAACAATGTATATACCATAAGATTTAGGATCTTCTACATGCTCTTCAATGAAACAACCGAATCCAGAAAGATTAGTGGTTACAGAGGGAATACCCATTACAGTGTATTCAGCTTGAAGTGAAAAAGGAATGAATATTACTATGACAGTAAGATGAACATCAGGCAGCGTATATCATGAAACTACAGTATTTTAAATTTGGTAAGAATAATTAACTACGCATTTTGTCACCATTCATTAAAAGCAATTCAAATTATCGTAAACTGGTTGGACTGGACTCCGTCCCAGTGACTGAATGGTCAACGAGCTCATCTTGTAACCCTAAGGTTTTAAGTTGGATCCCTGGCAGTGGGGTCATGAGTGTGTACCGCTGAAAAGTCCAGATTTATTGTTCTAACAACATTGGAAGTTTTGCAGTTTATCTTACACTAGAAACAGGTGTTGTCCAATATCTTCACTGTAAAAGCCAGATACTAAATTTATCCAGTAAAAGACAGTTGTTATTTCTGTCTACTTTTCACCAATGGTACCGACCTTCATTTATATTGACATTATTTTTAACCAAAATAAACTGTTCGTGCTAAACAAAAATTTAATCAGCCAATCACACTTCCAATGTTTATACGTAAAAAGATGAAATTGCACTTTGAAAGAAGGAATGGGCAGTAGTTAGTTAACTGTCTAACTTCACGATAATAAAATAACACTGTTTGATAGACATACAGACATATCTTACCTGGTGTATAACCCCATGGTTCATAGTAGGAGGGAAATACACCTAAATGGCAGCCTCGTACAAATTCTTCGTAATCCATAGGCAATAGTGGATTAGTAGAACTCAAAAACTCCGGGTGGAAAATAACCTTCAATGAGAGAAACAGAAATATTTATATTATTATCGAATATATATATATATATATATGATGCTGAACTGTCTTTTGAAAAGGCGTAAGAATTACTCTCACACCTCATATTGAGTATAGGATTGAACAAAAATACTAACAGATTTGTAGTTTATATGGAAGACATCTTGTAATGCATGAATCTAATTATGAAATAAATATATGTGACACAGGGAGCTTTAGATCACACTTAGTGTCCTAATAATTTACTAGTACTTACCGATGACTTGCGTATCTATTCAGTGTTTCACTGCAAAAAGCAGCTAAAGCGGCCTTATCACTTGACATGCTACCACCAAAAGGAGTATAGGAACGTATTTTCGTATAAACAATAAGGTTATCAAGAAAAGCAGAGTGAAAACGAATATAATGCTAAGCTTACCTTAACACGATCGTGACGATCGTTAAATAATTGGCATCGGCGTAAATTGCATAACACTAAATCGATGTTATCTTGAACAACATTGTGTGTACAAATAGGAGGTAAATTATTTCGTTGTGTTGCGTATATGCAACGTTTAAGTCGATATATATCACCCTAAAAAGAGACCACAATACAATTTTAATAGCATCATTGTAAATTAAGTTTGGAAATTGAATTTGTGCAGTCTTTAAATTAAAAGTTTAAAAATTACCTGAGTAAGTATATCAGTTCCTTGAGGAATACGTCCACGAAGACATACTTCAAACAAGCGATGCCCCATCTCACATTGAATTGAGTTCACTGTTTCACGTAATTGTTTTACAATAGCTTGAGCGCGAAAAGAATCCACATTAAAACTATTTGTGTGGGCCGGAAAGATGAGAAATGCGACAACAGTGACATCAGTCTGAGCTTGCTAAAATAAAGTTATAGCAATAAAGAATAACTGTAATGAGTTTTTTAACTGAAATAACTCAAAATATCAAAAATGAAGACTATGTAACAGACGGGTCTTTTGAATAGTAGTAATCGATTGGAAGTAGTATATGGTGGGTAAATCCCTAGATTAATACAGAAATAAATCTCGTTAGAGAATATTTACACTTAATGTGGTGTACGATAAACTTGGAAAAGTAGTTTCGATGGAAGACCAGTTTATTCTTTCCAATCTTCAGTTTACACACGTATATTTAAATAATTCATGGAGAAAAAAGTTAGAGAATGGTAACTAGCAGTGAAATTTAGGATGTACACTCCGTCCAATTTAGGACTGCTGATCTGAATGTACTTGTATCCTTAGTGAGTGGTAGTGTTCTCACTGAAACTTGAACTTCCCACACATCGGTTTAAACGCTAGAGTTATGCACTAGACTACTCGACCAAGAGATCCACCTCTTGTGCTTTTAGGTAAATTTGTAGATCGTTAGACATCATCGAAGCGTTCGTACCAGAAGCTGACATGTCAAAAGAGACTGACCATTCCTGTCCAACATAATCACTCAACGCAGAATGCGAAATAACCCAAAAATAAATTTAGGAAATATATCATTTTTTAGTAGCTCCGAAAACTGCTTATCTACAGCTTAGATAGCAACAAGGCAGATGCCGTACACAGCCTACTATTTACCAAGTCGCACTTTCCTTCTGAAGGTAAAATCGAGACGATGACTACAGATACAAACTTCAAATTCCAAACTGTCAAAACAGAATAAGTTCTTAGATCATAGTAAAGAAACCTATAGAAATTGAAAGGCGTGTTACAAAAAGGCTATTAAGGGAAATGTACGCCTCTAAATTACAGGAGAAACAAGAGTATGCAAAAGTACCATAAACTTTGAGGATGAAATACACCAATAATTCCAAAAAAGCATAAATATCACAAATTATTACAAAAAGATTTCATAGTAGTATTTTCTATCTCTTACACTTGTATTTCTACTCACATCTTATTGCACACAATTCAGAACCTTTGATATTAAATTTTATGTGGAGTAAACAGTTACTGAAAGGAATTAGTCATATAGTGATAATTACTACAGGTGACGTGCGCCGAGTGTATAAATCCATTTCTAATAAATAAACTACCTTTTTACTTGAAATAAGAAGACAATTTCTGAATATTAGCAGCTACAAAACAAATGAGGCTGATACCAATGTGATTTGTATATCCAGATACTTATGTGATCTCCATTACTTTCATATTTAACTGGTTATATTTTGTAGTAGGCTTTGATTCAACAGAGAACTCAAATGAATCTAATAAGAACTAAATATTAAAAGTTACTTAGCAACCATTTGCAATTCCGTGCAGTTGGCCCTGAGCCATACCTATTGTGTGTGTTGGTTATACTACCCAAACCTGCCTAAATGTCGATGCACGTAATGGGTTTTGACCCCATGATCCCCAAATTGAAGGGCGAGTGCATGAACCAATGAGACGCAACTCGCTAATAAACTAAAAATATAATCACACTTTATAACTATATACTGTGACACGCATCATAACGTCAAAAATAACCCCAAAACAGTGACGGTTTCAATGAGTGATAAACTAATAAATAGAATGAAAAGAAAAGTGACTGAGAAAAAGATAAGGAATAAAAACTATAAGTTAGTTTGAATTAAAAAGACTAACATACTTTTAGGTGATGATTGAGACGAGCCAGTGACTCAATAAATACATCAGCCCCCTTGTTCTGGAATTCATAACGACCAGCAATAAAAAAGTACAAGGTCTTATCAAGATTCAAGTCATAATGCCTAAAACAAAAAAATGATAAACAAATTTCAAAAGTTATTGTTTGAAACAGAAAGTTGGATATGAAAGTTGAATTAACACTAAAGTAACTGACTTACCCATAGAAATGTCCCTGAATGACTTGATTCAACTTTTCTTTCGCCAATGCATGACGATTTTGAAATTCATGCAGAGCAGCAAATTTAATGACATAAAGACCATTCGGAGTGATGACATCTGGTTCTCTTCGTAAAAGATATTTACTTTCTAATCCAGTAATTTTACTAACTGTTGTAAATGTATGCGCACAGTGAACACCGGCACGTTCAAGACAGTATCGATGATAAATATTTCGCTCACCAGCTTCCTACAGAAGCAGAATATATACAAAAATTAGTCGAACAAATCGGAATAATTTCAAAAGCGCATACTAAATACATAAATTTACTGGAAATCATGTTCATTTATACCCCTATAATTTCGTATGACTACCTACATGACAGTGTTTTTTATCCTTAAGTAGTCACTGAAAAAAAGACTAGATTACTGTAGGTGAACTTATTATAGAGGGGAAATAAATAAAGATCATATGTGATAAAGTATAATGAATTTCGAATCTAAACCAATACCTAAAACACACAAGAAATAAGATATGGCATTACATAACTTTGCAGAAAAGTGCATCAGCTCTGTTTCCTAAACTTCCAAACACCACGACACAGAGGAAGCGAATAATGAATACTGAAGTTTACAAAAAGACAGGAAAATTTATGAACGTTTGGATAAAACGCATATTGAAATGTCTTCATTTTAATGACGTTTCCTTTAGTAATTACAACTGACAGATTTGATTCAAGAAATTGTAGTCACAATTCCAAGACGAAAACTAGTATCACTAGAGTTTATGCACTCAAAGAATATGAGACATATGATAAATCTGCTTTAAATAAAGGTTCAAAATGCAGACTTATGATAAAAACACAGATAATCAGTTAGCTGTCATCAAACAGTAAAATAAATAAAACGTTTAATATTCTCAAATGACTGGTGTTTCAATTCAATACCACAAAAAATTAACTTAACAAATAATTACGGAGGTAATGCTTGTTATAAAGTATTTACTTATACGTAGTTTTCATACTTGCTTTTCATTCCTACATACAAATTCCAAAAGGTAGCTTAGCTCAGTACCATTCGGTCTGAAACGTAACTCACTGAACGAGATGTATGGTAGGATATAAGACTGCTCGCCACACTTCCTACATACAAAACCAGTTACTTCAAATTTCCTAATCTGATTGGGACCGTAACTTACCGAAAGCTGTGTTAAGCCGATTAGACAGTTGGAGAGCAGCATATTAACAGGCAGATGCACAATACACAGTAAATAATTTTTAAATAGACACCCAACCCCACCAAAAAATGATATAACAGGCATAAGCACAGAATGATGCTGAATGAAAAGGATTTTGCCATTTAAATAGATTTACTTGCTACTTAGATTCTTGTCACCTAAGCAAAGCACAAATCAAGCAGGGGTCAAGTGGTTTGTCTGAGAAACCTGCTCTACCACTTGATAGTCATTCAGCAAATACAAGTGTGGCTGCAAGCATGACTTAAATAACCACTTCTTTCTGCATTCACATATTTGGCATAGCGGTTAGGGCGCTCGCCGACGATGCACATGGTCCGGGGATAATAAATAAAATAAACTATATAAATAAGTACATTCAAAGTTACGATTCACTATGTAATTTCATAAAATCTATTAGATGCACGAAATCTGAAATTTGATTTGCCTAACTTTAACACAATGATTTCACCTCACGAAAAAAATAAACCAGAAAAATATATGATACACAAGCATCAGTAAGAGAAACTACTATTCATCTCTCTGAAGCACAAATAACACCTTCACTGAGGTTGTTGGTTTCGATTTGATTGAGTCATCCTAATTAATCTAAGGCTGAACGAATAATCATGTGGAAAAGTAACGAATAATAATACATAAGGATTTATAGCTAGGTATTAGCAAGAGCTTCATAAAATAATTCAAAAAGTGAAAATGAAGACAAACCTTGTCCAAATCCAACTTCGGAAGATGGTTATACAAGTCAACGGAAGATGCACATAAGTAACGCCCAAAAGTGTTGCATGCGTGGTGAACACAGTAGCAACTGGTAGATGACGTGTACGTGAAAATATTAGGCCAATGCTTGTCAGCCATTCATGAAAATGTGCAATTATTGGCGGTTGAGGATCCGTTTCTAATTCTTGTGCATTTTCAGCAAACTGAAAACACAAAATGACAGCAAATGATCAGGGATTTACCTTGGTAATACTATGTCACAAGAAAAAACAGTAGTATACAAGCAGTTCCACTGCAAACTGAATATACAATTACTTAATTGTACATAAAAATTTAGACTTTATGTGGCAAATCATGACACTTTCGGAAATATGGTGTTTTAAAAATGGAAAACTGGTAGTCTTAACACAATATAAGAAGTGCCTCCAAAATCATATCCCTATTATAGTGACCTCTACTTTCCGATTTTGTGTGAGTAACATGCTTGAACTTCTTTCCAATAAATTTGTGCACAGAAACCATAAATATAAAGACGAATAAAAACTTATTCTCATTGTCGGAGTATTCGGATGCGATAAAGATAAGAGTTCTTCCATCTACCAAACCGGCAAGCGAAATACGCTTATCTTATATAATAAACACAATTCAATGCTTCCCTTCTTAAGTTGTTCCAATGAACCAAAAGAGGGAAAATTCAACTGTGATTATGGTTATAAGCCAAACCAGTGACTTCATATTACTCAAAACACTAGGTTACATATTATTTCCCATCACCAATAGATTTTTGTATATTGAATTAGAAACTTTAAAATCTCATCATTTCTGTGTAGTAAATATGGTCAATTATTAAAGCCCTCTACGGTTCAATTGATTCAGCAATCTAAGTAATCACAAAAAACACTGTAATTTTTAAAATCTAATAACAGTCAATTTACTAGTTACTCACTTCTTTCAAAAACCAGGCAACAAGTCCGCCAAAAATGACAGCATCGTTACACTCACTATCGTGAACCGGGACGCCGATGTTGCAAGACTCCCATAACTCTTTCTTCCATGAATCAATCCTCCAAGCAGAAGACCCGATATCAAATAGGACAACATTTGGATAACCCTCGATAAGCCACCGACCGAAAACGATCTATGAGTGAAAAACAACAATAACAATAAAAAACACATAGCCTCGGTTTCTCAGTTGTGAGACTGTGGTGAGTCACAATATATGTTGCTGTTTTTAATGGCATATAACAGGAAATATCTAAATCGGTCACTTAATTTCATTAAATTATGTCAGCTTTAGAGGTCTTCGATATGTCTGAAAAAATGTTTTGGAGTGGTGAGAGTTGGCTTTTTCAGAGTAGTTAGAAAAAGGGGCTTCACTGTCGCTGAGGGTGATAACAGTACAATTTAAGAGGAAAAGGAGCCAAAGAATACATGTTTTTCACCAGCGAAAAATATTTTCTTTGAATGACCTTAGAATTGCATTTGTTCAATTAATAAGGGAGAAAAACATATGCTGACTTAGTGATATGAACAATGATCTGAAATTTTATTAAACAAGCAAGTGAGAAACTATGTGATTCAGTCAGAAAAAAACTGCGTTATCAAGGGTTGCTGAGTACACATATACTACTTATTGGTTGCCATATTAACCCTATTATTTCTAAAAATATTTCCAGCATATGAGAGTCATATTTCAAAAAGTAAATTCTGGAAAAAATGCGCATCTGTTTATCAGCCATCACAAATAATCACGGCCCAGAAACGTACTACTCAGTAGTACACTCATCCATTAATGTATAATCAAACCTTAGTGAAACAACGGACATTTCAAATTGATGAATCTACACCAAAATTCCGTTACCAACTGCTCCAGCAGAGCTGATACTACCTCACGTCGAAGTTGTCACCGTAGTTTGATAAAATATACAGATATATATGGTTACTGTGAAGTCTTTTTATCAGTGTCTCCTGTTGAAATCATAGTCAAAGCAGTCCGTGCAATTACCCCATATATTTCACCGACTCCTCAATACATAACCTTAGAATTAAGAAATAAACTCTACACACTCGTTTTTTCCATGAATCAGAGTGCACTGTGACAATGAATTTCGATTGCAAAAGTCCAAATCTTAATTCGCACAGTGGTACCATACGTAATTTGATGGAAAACCGGAAACATTCCCACTTTTGTGGGTGAAGTCTTATGACTCAAAAAGTAAAAAAGTGACATCCCTATAACTACGACATAAATGCTGAAATGAGAGCACGATGCACTGATCTACACGACTTACCTTAATATCATGATCACGCATAGCCTTGATGGTCCGTTTCAGTGCCTCGTTACTTGGTTCAGCAACATCGACCTCGGTTCTCATACATACTTCGTTCAGAGGTCCTATCAAAATATAACGGTCACCAAGTTCCTCAACCGTGGATGCGGCTTTAGTGCGAATGACAGTATATATTCCACCAACTGAAAAATGTGTAATATGAAGCAGATAAGAAATTTTCTAACTTTTTGAGAAACGACAAAACAAAGCTTCATATGCCGAGTCTTACCTTTATTGACTACTTCCCAAGCAACTTCGAAAACATATTTACGCTGATAAACTTCAGGATTAATTGAATGGACTAAGTCATTATTGACTAGAGAGTCCCTGGCGAAGCGTCCAGAACTTGCTCGTCTTCCGATAAACGACATAGATCGCGGGTATGAATCGTGACCCAATAAATCAACTCCTAATAGACGTATAGAGCAGATAAACAAATAACTTCAAACAACAGTTTCCCAAGTAAAATCACCTTGCCGAACACTTAGTTCCTCTCAGTATTATTAAATAAATCTGTAAGTGTCCAAGACAATGCCAGAAATTTCTGAATTTGCTAACCCCTGGATTTCTTCCCGCAGGTTACATTTGGTAGATAATTGGTCCACTACATTTATCTGGCCCGGAAGGATGGAAGGAAGAGAGATAACTGGATATTCGTTTCCGGAACGACTTAAAAATCACAGTATTTCTTTGTTTACACACATTTTCATAGTCAGTCAATAGTAATAATCTCTTGGACGGCGAATTCACTGACTTAAGCACCACTTTGCCGTACAGATCATCTGATAAATTGAAGTTCTCTTGGATTAACCCAGGGCCTACCCAGCAATATTATACTGACAGTGTGATAAACTGGCTTCTTTTCATAGCGGCATTCGATGGAGTGTGGCGCGGTACAACTCGAGGCAATCTTCTCTACTCATTTCATGTAAATGAGATACTGTTCGCAATCAAATCACCTTATCTGAATTTCGCCAACGAGATCGAGCTTTTCAAGACTTAAGACACAATAGCACTCAGGTTGATTGGAAGATGGTCTAGATCTGTTAGCTGAATGGTTGAACTATCAGACCTCGGAAATATATGTAAGCAAGCGCTTCTCTATAACAGCACACACAAATAAAAGACAAGTGCGTTCAGTCTACCTAATATCACCAGATGTAAACATTTAAGACTGATTGCAAACCATATCTTAAAGCCGTCAGCTAACTGAGTGGCTATGATGCTGAATAGTATCTAACGCATTACCGAATCTATGTAAAGTCGTGTAGTACCCGTAAACCATCTGTAAACACGCTTTTTAATCTAATTTGTATACGTATATTATATGTTCACATAGACCTTGCATGCGCTCCTTGAGTACGACGTGCTTTCTCCTCTCTAACCGGAAGATACCTATTTTGTGAATTATCCGTTTGGGAAACCTGATCTACCTAGCCGGTGAATTAAATTCAACCATTACTTACATATTAAGTCTCTGTGTGGTAGGTACAACAGTCTCCAGCTACTGCCGAAATTTCAGGTGCCACTTCTGTAGGAGCATCTCCTTCACTCGTTCAGATGAACAAGACTTGTTGGTTCACAACGTGATTGATGTAAAGCCGATCATCCAGGAAGTACTGTTTGAAGTCCAAAACCTTTTCTTTTCCTTGTCTTGTACTTTTTCAGTCCTATTCTTGTTCTTGTGGGTAGACGCTGTTGCACTCCTATTCTTATATAGCATAGGTCAGCCTCCTCTTGTAAACCGTTAATGCCCAGCTCTTGCTACGCTGGGACTCACGCTGTTCCTCGAAGCTTCTCAGAAACGCTTAGTACGAACGGACACAAAAACCAGAACACAGATTGGCGACTCGATAATTATTTATTCTAACACCAACATATAGCCAATATTACAACTAAGGTCTATGAACAAATATTACAATAATGAATCACAATATTACTTCTGACGGTTTTGTACGTGCTTTTTGAACAGCGATCAATGAGACGATGACTGGTGTATTGATGCCTTCGCGAAAAATTGGGGAAGTTGGGTTTGAGCCAACAACCACGAAATGATCGTTCAATCTTCAACTACATAGACGGCATAAGTCACAGTGATTGTTAATATGGCTGTCAAAAATAGCCTTAAGTAAAGCAATAAAACACCATACTCTGTAGTCACGAGGGCTTCGGCCAGATAAGGCAAAAACACAGGGACTTCAACCCCTTCCGCACACTGATCCTTAAGATTCGTGTGGGTCTTGTCTGTCCCGATACTATGCCTGAATTGCCACAGTCTAGCACTGAAACGGCACAGGCATTACCAGGATGAAAAGATACTACACCTGCATCAACTGAACGCCAGTGTGTGAAACACAGCAAAGCTAGAAGGAAACGTTCAAGACGTCACAAGACCCCGAAGGCGTCATCAAGGAAGGGAGATGAATGTCAGGCATGTAGTATCATAGTTCCTAAAACTGACTCAGTGTTTGAATGCAATTTCTGAAAACGATGGGTGCCCTGTCGTTGTGACAGAGCGGTACCGAAAGCATACCACGAGTTTATGAGAAATAACCGTGGCCATAGTCAGAAGTAATATTGTGATTTATTATTGTAATATTTGTTCATAGACCTTAGTTAAAACTTAATTTTAAAGTTGGCTATATATCGGTGTTACAATAAAGAATTCTCGAGTAGCCAATCGGTGTTTGGTTTTGCGTCCGTTATTACTAAGCGTTTCTGAGAAACTTCAAGGAACAGCGTGAGTTCCAGTGTAGCAAGAGCTGGGCATTGACGGTTTACGAGACGTGGCTGACATTTATTCTTAGACCTTGTGTATAATAACCTTGTTGTTGGGTACATATTGGCGTAGGAATAAAAGATTCTCGAGTCACCAATCTGTGTTCTGGTTTTTCGCGTTACAAATTGTTTCTGAAAGTCTTCCAAAAACAGCATGAGGTCCAGTGTAGTAAGACCTGGACATTGAGAATTTCTGATAGTTTCTCTTCGTCTTCCCTCGTGTCCGCCCGTCTTCTCAGGAACTTTTCTGGATTGTTTGGTCAAGTTCAATAATGCCTGCGTCAAAGAAAGAACAAAGCGTCTTGGAAGCAGATAGGAAAGTAAGCAATGATGAGTTGCCTGTTATATGTATTGATGTGTGTGATGTTAGGCATGATAAGATTGATGTCAATGTTTCGCCAGCTAAGGATAATAGAAATTTTAAAATTCTTAATATGAACGTCGGCGTTTCGACGGAAACCCAGCTGACTATTTACATTTTATAAGAGAGTTTAAAATCATGCTTCAAGAGCTATACAGTGCTGTAAGTTCATGCCTCCTAATGAGGGATACACTGAGGCTCTGAGCATATTACGTCAAAGGTTTGGAAAGCGATTTATGATATCCCGTAGCATTTTTGAGACTGTTAAAGGTAATGGGGCGCAGTTAAGAGACAACCCCGAGGAACTCGCAGAGTCCTTGGATAATTTTAATGATGTACAGAAACACTCTCTTTTAGCTTAACAATATGGATGAGTTGAACGCAGGTTCGGTGCTTGAGACAGTTATCAAAAAATTACCGGTTCGTCTACAAAGGAAGTTATTAAAGGTTAGTTCCCGACTAGAGGAAGATGGTTTGGAGCCTGGATTCGATGATATTATGAAGCTGGTGAAAGACAACTCCAACCAATCGACGGGAAAATTCGCCAGCATAATGCATTCTAAGTAGAACCTAAGGAACCTGTGAATATAAAGAAATCATTTGTAGTAAAGGCTCAAGGCCCAGCGAGAAAGGATGAGTGTGTTGTTTGCCAAAACACGCATCAACTGGGTGATGACAATCGCACGTACAAAACCGTCAGAAGTAATATTGTGATTTATTATTGTAATATTTGTTCATAGACCTTAGTTAAAACTTAATTTTAAAGTTGGCTATATATCGGTGTTACAATAAAGAATTCTCGAGTAGCCAATCGGTGTTTTGGTTTTGCGTCCGTTATTACTAAGCGTTTCTGAGAAACTTCAAGGAACAGCGTGAGTTCCAGTGTAGCAAGAGCTGGGCATTGACGGTTTACGTGGCGTGGCTAACAGTTTCTGCTTTAAACGGTTTTGTACTTTTGGCACGTCTTTGGATTGTCACCGTTCATCTTTCCTGGTGCTGGCCAAGTCTTCTTTGGACAAGCAATATCTGGACCTTTTTTGGAATGGGGTCAAGTTTGAGAATGCCTGGGTCAGAGAAGGGACAGAGCGTCTTGAATGCAAACAGGAATGTAAGTCATGGTGACTTGTCTGTTACTTGTAACGATGTGTCTGATATTAAGCCTGACATGTTTGATGCTACTGTTTCGCCGTCCAGGGATAATGGGAACATCAAGCTCCCTAAGTATGAACGTCGGTGTTTCGACGGAAACCCGGCTTACTATTTACAGTTTGTAAGATAGTTTGAAATCATGTTTTTCATTAAACGATGAAATGGAGTTCATGTATTTGATGAGGTACTGCACTGGAGTTGCTTCAAGAGCTATACAGTGCTGTAAGTTCATGCCCCCTAATGAGGGATATACTGAGGCTATGAGCATATTATGTCAAAGGTTTGGAAGACCTTCGATGATTGTAGGGAACGTATTCGAAGCTGTCAAAGGTAACGGCAGTCAATTACAAGATGACTCCAAGGCACTTACTGAGTTAATGGATAATCTAATGACTTATAAGAATACGTTGATTTCGATGAATTGCATGAGTGATCTGAACTCAAGCTCAATCTTGGAGGTAATAGCAGGACGCCTACCTACTCGACTGCAAAGGAAATGGGTGAAGATAAGCTCCCGTATGGAGGATGAGGGTATTGAGCCAAGGTTTGATGATATTCTGAAACTGGTAAAGGACAGTGTCAATCAGGCGATGGGAAAATTCGCCAGCATTTTGCATTCTAAGGTAGAACCTAAGGAACCAGTGAATATAAGGAAAGCATTTGTGGTGAAGTCTCAAGACACAACGGGAAATGACGAGTGTACTGTTTGCCATAACATGCATCAATTGAGTGATTGCAATCGCTTTATTGCCATGTCCCCCGTAGAAAGGTTAAAAATGGCAAAGCAGAAGCGGCTGTGTTTCAGTTGTTTAAAGATTGGGCATACAAAGTTGAACTGTAAGGCAAAAAACAAATGAAGTAGTGGTTTAACGGATATGCACCTACTTCTGAGGACAGTAGACAGGCCGGGGAATTCGGTTAATTGTAATAGTAACTTTAGACCCCTTGACATCCCACAAGTTTATTTAGGGGTATTACCAGTTAAGGTGAAAGGACCGAAATCTTGTGTAGAGACTTATGCACTGTTGGATAATGGTTCAGACGTTACATTGATAGATGCTAAACTGGCTGGTTGCTTGGGTATTAAAGGCCCAAAGCAATCCTTGGTTCTAAATACTTTCAATTCTTCGAAAACAGTAGTATGTGAACGAGTGTCATTTCAGTTAGAATCCTTGACTACTGGGGAAACCGTTGAAGTAGATACTGCTTACACTACCTCCAGTATGAAACTTGGCGAAGCTATAGTACCTAGTCGTGAAACGGTTGTCGGTAAGCCATACCTGTGTGACATACCGCTTCCAACACTGCAAGATGGAAGAGTGAGAGTACTCATTGGATGTAGTGTGCCAGAAGCTCACAAGGTATTAGAAGAGAGATTCGGAGGTAGAGATGATCTGTTCGCGACGAAAACACCACTGGGATGGACAGTGAGAGGACCTATACCCATAGTCCACATGTCATCATTAGTTGCAAACGATGGGGCCAAACTAGAGACTATGATTAAAAATATGTATGACAAGGAGTTTTGTGACTGTGGTGTCCCAGAGAAGGGTCGTTCTGTAGAAGACTTAAAGGCAGTTAAAATAGCTGAGGAGTCTTGTAAATACGAAAATGGGCGTTTCAGCGTTGGCCTACCATGGAGATTCAAAGATAGACAGTTGGTTTGTAATAGAGAAGTTGCTCTTAAGAGACTAATGGGTTTGAAGAAGTTTCTGACGGATGCAGACCTCTGGAACAAATATAAGGATGTCGTCGACAAACATGTAATGAAGGGTTACGTTGAAAGACTAGTTGATCAGAGCGAGCCAGGGAAGTGGTATTTGCCCCATCATCCCGTCTTTAACCCGAGGAAGCCAGGTAAACTCCGTGTGGTGTTCGATTGTTCTGCGAAACACGGAGTCTCTTTGAATGATAATCTGTATAGTGGCCCAGATTGCGTGAGCTCATTAGTTGGACTGCTGTTAAGATTCAGAAAGTTTACAGTTGCTGTCGCTGCGGATATAGAGGAAATGTTCCTACAGGTGAAGGTGCCAGAGAGCGACAGAGATCACTTAAGGTTCTTGTGGTTTGACGATGGTCCTTGTGTCAGAATATAGGATGACAGCGCATCCATTTGGTGCCACGTCCTCCCCGTTTTGTGCTAATTTTGCTCTACGAAAGGCAGTGTCCACATTTGGTTCTAATGATCTGCTGGACGTCATCGATTGTTGCTTCTATGTGGATGATTGTTTAGCCTCCTTCGATGATGATAAGTCTGCAGTTAGATTTGCAACAAGCATTACTGAGGTGTTAGCTAAGGCTGGCTTTCGTCTAACTAAGTGGGTCTCGAACAGCCTAGACGTTTTGAAGCATATAGATCCAGAAGACAGAGCACCTACCGTACGAGATTTGCCTGTTGATACTCTACCAGTTGAACGCACATTAGGCATGCGATGGGATGTGAACTCTGATACCTTTGGATTTAGTGTTGGTAATATTGATAAGCCAGTTACTCGGAGAGGTGTGCTCTCGTGTTGTCGTCCGTGTTTGACCCACTTGGATTAGTAGCACCTTATCTACTTCCGGCTAGGAGGTTATTTCAAGAGACATGCAGGAAAGGGTTACAGTGGGATGAACCATTAAGTGAGAGGCACAGTGAAGAGTGGAAAAGGTGGGTTAACAGTTTAAGAATGCTGAATCTACATTCCGTCTCACGTCTACTTAAGCCATCGAGAAATCATGATATAATTGACTTCCATGGTTTTCTGATGCCTCTGAGGTTGGATTTGGAGCAGCCGTCTACGTCAGAACCACCTTATGGGATGATATAGATGTTCGCCTAGTGATGGGAAAATCTAGAGTTGCACCTCTACAGACGACTTCGATTCCGAGATTAGAACTTACTGCAGCCTTGCTAGCAGCGCACTTATTCACAACGGTGTGTAAAGAGTTAGATTATCCCAAGTATCCTGTAACGTTTCGGACTGATTTTATGTCTGTGATATATTATATACGCAACGGGTCAGCAAGATGTGCATGTTTTGTAGCTAACAGAGTATCTCAAATTCGTGAACAAACAACCGTCGAGCAGTGGAGGTACGTACCATCTGGAAAAAATCCACCTCATCTAGCGTCGAAAGGACTTATTGATATGAATGCGGTTAAAAATAAGTGGTGAAAAGGTCCAGAGTTCTTTCTACGAGCTGATGGTACGTGGCCTAGTAGAGAAGATGAACCACCGATAAGCGAGAGTGTCTTGGAGTCTAAGGTAAGTGTCAGTTTAACATCTACTCAAGAAAGACATTCGGGTTTACATCCACTTTTAAAATATTATTCTTCTTGGTACAAACTACTGAAGGCTGTTGCGTGGTTGGCACGATATGTTACGCATTTAAAGTTCATGCATCTTGCAGGGTACGATAATATGAATGTGGGACCTTTGAGAGTCGAAGATATTAGAAATGCAGAGTTAGCGATTTTGAGGGCTGCTCAGTGGGAAGCGTGAGGTGAGATTGCCAAGGAAGATAGCACCGATTTCGCAGATTTCAGGGCGCGATTAGGAAGATTATCTCCGATAGTTTCCGAAGGGATCGCTAGAGTTGGTGGACGTCTACAAATGTTAGAACCGTCATATGAGACCCGTCATCCGGCTTTATTACCTTGCTACCATCCAGTCACTGATCTCATTATAAGACACTATCATGTCCTTGTAAGTCATTTGGGTACTTTGCAAGTACTATCAAGTATTAGATGTAAGTTCTGGATGGTGAAGAGAGGTACCTCTGTCAGTAAAATAATTGATAAGTGCATGGAATGTAAACTCCGAAATGCTCGTTCAGCACAGCAGATGATGGCATCACTTCAAGCGTGGCAAGTTTCTGAAGGGAATTATCCATTCGAGTACGTCGGAGTAGATTTGTTCGGACCTTTTGTGATAAAGAGAGGCAGAAGCCTATGTAAAATATATGGCTGCTTATTCATCTGTTTGAAGATGAGAGCTGTGCATATTGAGATGATTCATACGTTAACTACTGATTCATTCGTACTAGCATTACGTAGAATTATAAATCGCCGAGGTGCACCGAAGATGATGTTCAGTGAGAGAGGGACTAATTTTGTTGGCTGCCAAACCGAGGTTAAAGAGTACTTCGAAGGTCTTCAAACGAGAGTTCATGAAGAGTTACTGAAAAGAAACATCGAGTGGCACTTCAACGCACCACATACCAGCCAGAGAGGTGGGCTATGGGAAAGACTAATAGGAATTATCAAGCGTACTTTAGGCTCCATAATTAAAAATTAGAGCTTGAATGACGAAACGTTGGAGACATTTTTGTGGAGCTGAACGTGTATTAAATGACCGGCCGCTATTACCTGTGAGAGACGACGTCAAGGATTTTGATGTGTTAACCCCAGATAAATCATTTTTATTGAGGTAACCCTGGCATAGGGGACTCGAGCGTGGAACGAATACCTACGATTAAAAGATGGAAACAAGCCAGGCACATAGAAGAAATATTTTGGAAAAGATGGTGAAAGGAGTATGTTCTAACACTGCAAACCAGAGGCAATTGGAAAAAGTTGTGCAGAAACTTAAAGGTTGGTGATATAGTCTTAGTAGCAGATAAAAGTGCCACAGGTAGATGGCCTTTGGGAGTGGTAGAGAGCCTACTCTGTAGTGGTGATGGTTTGGCGAGGACAGTTGAGGTGAAGACAAGTTGTGGCATGCTGGTGCAAGGTATTAGGAAACTGCGTCTACTGGAAGGTGCTGAGAGTCGAGAGTCGGAGAATGAACCACTTGACGATTTTCCAACCTAGAGCGTCAGACTGAGAAGGGTTGTAGACGTACTGCTGTAACTCCTAGAGTTCTTCAGGGTAGTTTTTCATGCGAGTATCCACAACATTTGATGTATTGACTGTACATATGTTTGTGTTAAATAATTGAGTGGGTTCCAATCCATGTAATTGTTGGTTAATCTTGTTTGTGTCCGGACATTCTTCAACTTACAATCGTCAACTTGAGAAGGTTTGAAGGCGTACTGATATAAGTCCTGCGATACTTCAAGGTAATTCCATCAGGACATGATCTGCGAGTTTGTGTGTACTGTTTGTATATATGTGTGGTGTGTCATATCAATTGGTGTTTTTGGATTCACTGTGTTTACTTGTTGTTTTCGTACCTTGTTGTATTGCACTTCCACATTGGCGGTACCTTCGAAATTGGTGACATTTTTGCACGTGTTTGCTCTGAAATTTATTTACTGCTTATTGTCTTATAATTCTTGAAATTATGGTCCAAATCTCTAAAAAGCGTGTTCATAGAAACACAGTTGTTTTAGATAGTGGCTCAAATTCGGTTATAACTGCATTACCGCCAGGTAATATAGTATCAACTACTAGCTCTCAAAATGGTTTGAGTGCAGATCTCACTCCTGTGATACAGGTGAAAGATGTTCTGTTAGAGAACTCTGAGTTCTGTAAACTAAACCTCCTTTTGAAAGATATGCAGAGGCAAGTAAGTGAAGTTCAGAAAAATTAGATCAGTTTGATAGTATGTCACTGCCAATCTCAAATACCACGGAGAGCCGATCTGATATTGGCCAGGTTAAGTCTTTACTGGATGTAACTCAAAACAAGCTTTCGGATTTAGACCCAATAGCCTGTCTGTTGAAACAACATCCTAAAATATCTTCAGACAACCTAAATAAAGCTGAAAATCTGATTGACTGCTTGGCTACGGAGGTGATGAAGCGTATAACCTCTTCTCACCAAGCTATAGTTTACAACTTCCCAGATTCTGTGCCCCTGAAAACTGTAAGACACAAAATCCTGATTTGTTGCGGCATGGCTAGTGTTCCATGTGAATGCAAAAGACTTCGTAAAAAGTCTAACCAGGCTAATTGTCCCATCATTTTTAAATTCAGTGATTCCCTTGATGCTAGTAAGTTTACTAAATTTCAGGATCACTTAAGACTGAATAGCAGTTATAAGTCTATAACCGTAGCTCAGGATAAAACACCGTGTCAGCGCAGAATAATGCGTAGTAATAACCTGGTCACCTCCTCTAGCATACATTTACCAAAAAAGGATCGTGCACAGCAAGAGGCACCGAGTGCTGAAACTAGCATTCAGCA